>JAAGNO010009703.1:0-13580 GCA_033439905.1 Ceryle rudis | reverse complement strand
GCCGCTGCGGGCACAGCGGCAGCTCCGCAGCGGGCACAGAGACCCCCGGTGGATCCTCGGCGTATCGCAGGCCGGCAGGTTGCTGCCCACGGGATGCGGGGCCCGAGAGCGCTGCCCGGACCTGGCCGGGAGGTGAGCTTGCCTACCCCACCTCGTTCTCCGGCAGAGCTGGACCACGTCAGCTGGTGCCCCTTGGTGCTCTGCAGCGCCAGGTGGGCATCACCCGTGGGAAGTTACAGCCCCCACACAACGCAGGTTTGCAGCAGCGCAGGAAGCAAGCACTTCAGCAAAAGGCACGGAGGTGCTGCAGTGGCTACTGCACACATACAGTACCTGTGGCTTTCAATTGAAAAAACAAATCTGGCAACACAACCACGCTTGCAAACTCTTAGAAAAAGTACTCATGGCTCAGGTGGCTATTTCTGGTTTACCTGAGCATCACAGTGATGCAGTGTCTTGACCCCTCTCCAAGTAAATCCCATGTATCCCCCAGCGTGCACACAGTGCTTCTCACCCGTACATACTGTAACACCATGATTCATCACTGGCTTCAACAGTACAGCACATGTGATCTGTCAGTCTCCTGTACCCCAGCGCAATACAACGTATTAGAATATCAAGGCTGGGGTGGGGGACAGGATGGTTAATAAGTTTGTGGTCTGTTAATAAATTTGTGCCCTGTTGGGAACATCAGTGGCTGGCTGTACTGCTGAAGCACACTCTATTAAGGCACCTACCTTAATATAGTGAACCCTCTGGGCTTGTCTGTAACAAAGCCCTGAAGACTACACCACCAGAGATTCCTAATAAACCCACTACTGGGGACACCTGGTTTTTTTATCAGGGGGTAAAAAAAAAAATTTCAAAATCCTCTGTTCTCTTATCACTACAGCTGCAATCTAAAATAGAATTATCTTAATTCTTAATGAATTTCACACTACGTATGTACCTAATGTGTCTCTAAGCGTTATCTAAGCACACCGTGTCTTCGTGATAACTTCTGTCATGATGAGCCAATGTGGGCCTTACTCGTCAGTACTTACTTGACATAGTTGCTGCAACTGTGGGGTTACAGAATGGGGGTCTGTATGTGCTGCTTGTCCTCTGCTGCCCACTATTAGAGCAGTCTCTGGTTTCAGTACAATTAAGGAGCTGCAAGCATTAAGACTGATTGGCTCCATACTGGTAGCAGTTACTGCCTATTGGCACCAAACAGCTTAGCATCCTGCAAAATTTAAATATCTTTTTTTTTTTTTTCCAGTCAGATTGATGGAAAAACATTCTAAACTGCTAAATTCTTCTGCATGTTCTTTTAAGGGCAAACTGCACCTTAAGCCATAAAGTTAGCAAAACTACTTCTCTTCAAAGTACTTCTTTCACACTAGCACAAAAGAAGTAAAACTGATAGAAGACATCCCACCACTGACTCCCAGGAAAACTCAGATTAGCCTAGTCCCATCTAAGGCAGTAGTCTAAAGACTCTTCAATTCCCATCCCTGGAGGATGGAGACCCAACTCATCTTTGTCATTCACAAGGTCCCTCACCCCACTACAAATTATTGCTGTTGGCTCATATCCCTCCCTTTGCCCGTCACTACCTTTCACTCTCCCCACACTCTTTCACAACACAGGACAGTTGAGGACAGTTTGCTCACGGAGTGAGCTTCTATAATTACAGTCTTTCCTGACCACTTAGCCTAGTTTTGGCT
Organism: Ceryle rudis; assembly: GCA_033439905.1. Classification (NCBI taxonomy): domain Eukaryota; kingdom Metazoa; phylum Chordata; class Aves; order Coraciiformes; family Cerylidae; genus Ceryle; species Ceryle rudis. The sequence goes on along the minus strand of JAAGNO010009703.1, from coordinate 11,871 downwards.
TCTCACATGACTCTTTAATAGGTTTTCTTATCTTTCCCTTTACCTAAACAGAAATTATTAACATTTTTGCAACATTCCCTCCTCTCTCAATCAGTAACTAGTGCACAAATGAAAGAAGCAAGCAACAGTCTCTAATCACATGAACCTGGTGGCAGCAAAACCTTATCCCAGCTGAATTTATCAGCAAAATTACCGCTAATGTCAAGGGAGGAAAAGCTATGCCCAGACACACCTTTAACATCTAAATCACAAACTGCATTTGGACAACTCATCACAGAGCATTACTGCTAACAAGTTTAGGTATAAGTAGAGCTGAACAAGGTTTCATCTGCAAATGTTTACTAATTCCTCCAGTGACAGGTCTTAGAGATGCAACAGTACTGGCCAGCCTTTTATCAACACAAGTATCACCTACAAAACCTTCATAAAGTAAATTTGCACTTTTCTAATGAACAGCAGGTTTGCATGGCTCACTTCTCTCCTACAGTTGTTGGACTGGAAACCATTCTGTGTAGAAAACATGCAGTGTTGAAAGAGGCAAAACGACACTCTGTGACAGTCCACTGAAGTAAAGACATTGGGAGAAAATCAGCAGGCACACAGAAAGCTCACCCACTGCTTTTACCTTTCCAAACAAGGGATCTCAGTGATATCTGTTCTGAAGAGTGTTTCGCTTACATCCCTTAAGCCATCGGCGATATCTTCTCTGCAGTCGTTCACCACCCGATCAGGAGGAAGCTGCAGGATATCCGTCTGCCCCGAGGCCGATGTCCGATCTAAAAACTGGCTGCCCTCCTTCATGCGCTGCTGGATCATGGGAGTGAGTGGCATCTCAAAGCTGAAGTAGCTATCAGGCTCTGAGTACAATGTCTCCAGCGACTCTGCACTGTAGTATAAAGATGCATTGTCTAGGATGTTTTCAAACTGTGAACTGTACAGATCCGTGGAGACGTCAGAGTGCCTCTGCCCAAGGACATCTTCATATCCACCCGTGGCTGCTTCCCCCTCCTCCATCATCCTGGAAATTAATCAGAAACAGATCGTTTCAGCTTGGGAGCAACATTTAGATCTCTGGGTAAACCTCCTTACCTTCCACTTTTGTGAACAGAAAGGTCAGTGAGGGTTTGTGCAGGAAAGGATGCTTCAGGTAAAACGCTAGTTTCTCCTTGCACCACCTCTGTTCATGACTGGCACCTTCTCCCTCCCTGGGGACATATTAAGAAACAATTTTCTGTCTAAAAGAGGGGGATGGGGGTAAAGAAAGCCTAATACAGCCTAACAGATAACATCAACTGCTTATGTGTAAAGGCGAAGAGCATTCACAAATGTATAAAGTCTCCACTAGCACCACTGCCATACCCCAGGCTGCATAGGTCAATGTACACCCAGATGGGGCCTCTGCCCCCAGAGGACAGTTTGCTAGCTCTGCAATCCTAGGGCTGGGGTCTGTGGTGAAAGGATGGAGGACATCCCTCCAAAACACAAAAGCAAGTAAATGCAATTAAAAACCTGGAGCCAGGAGATACAAATTTGAAGGGGGAAGACTTTGCCTGCTTGTAGATGCACGGGGCAGGTGCAGCATTCCTCTGCAGAGTTTTCTTCTCTGCTGCTTCAAATACTGTGGGGCTTCTCACAGCACATGTCAGGTGTCAGGGTTGCCTGCTGAAGTAATTCCACACACTAGCCTAAGCAAAACTCCACTGACCCTGAGGTGCAGAGGCAGAGCACCTTCCTTGCTGAGATCCTGTAGTTTCAGCAGCAGAAACCCTGCCAGGTCACAGCAGGCACAGCTGGCTCAGAGCATTCCAGTGGGACCCTTTGCTTTGTTACAGGGGTACATCAGGAAAGAAGAGTGACCAAACTGGGATGCTCTTATAAAAAGCAGCACACAATTTTTGCATTATATGTAGTTAAAACTATATAAACACGGATAGACAATATAGAAAGCACATTACAGTATTTACCCTCTTATAACTTTCAAGGCCTTGGGTACAACTTTTTTATTATCTGACCTCTCAGAGGTGCTCATACAATTCTTGCACAAACTCTGTCCAAAACCAGAAAATCTTGCCAGACACATACAGCCAGGCCTGTATGCTGCCTATATTTACTTACATGACACATCCAGATCCCAACTACACCTGCTACTGATGCTTCATCACATAGCCATTACTCTGCAAACAGCAAGACATTTTTATGCTTCCAAACCTCAGATGGACTTAAAACTTCAGTGAAGTGGTGTGGATGAGGTCCAGTCCCAACATCATGCACTAGCCACCATGACACGTGAACTGCTACCACTGCCATCATGCCACAGGCACCAGACAAACATTTGTTGTTTATTAGCTCCTGAAGGGGTAGGCACCAACCACATGCTTGGGAAGAGAGAAACCCTGCCCGCTCCCTGTGCCACCCTAAGTACCATCTCACCTGCCCTGGCCTCTTGCTAGCACAGCTGTCTCCTCCTCGCCACGATTCTTCTTGTCCTTCACAAAAACTTCATCCTCCCTGCTTTCATCGAGTAGTGTCAGAGGAGTAGCTCCAGATGCAGCAGGTCCTGGCCTCAAGTCCTCACAGACCTTGCTCCAAGCATTGTCAGGCAAGGAGACCAAGCCTGGGGAGACCATTGGTGGTGCAAGGTGGCTGGATGTTTTGGGGAACACTTTCCTTTCCACGGACACAGTCTCCAGCAGCAAGTGCTTCTTTCTTCTCTGCTCATCTGCTTTTTGCAGCCATAAAATCTCCACCCCTTGAAATTCTACATGTTTGCTCACAGCTGCCTCTTTAGAGAGCATCCTATCAGGACCCATCTGCATTTTGCCTTGATTGTACGGTGAAAACTCCTCAAAATGTGCCCACCCCTCCATTCTGCTGGCTGCTTCCAGGTTTGTCACAGATGGTTTATGACAGCTTGTCTCCTGCGCTGCATGGACCTCCTCAGCTTTATTACTGATGGCTTGTAAGGACTCGGACTGCTTTTCTCCAGTCCATATTGCAGCCAGATCTTTCTCTATGATCAAATACATTTTTTCCTCAGCTGTTTGTTCAGATGGAAGAGACACGTCTGAGGGTTTTTCTTGGCCTGCTGGAACAGGTTCTCTGGCTGCCTGCACATGTTGGTTGCCAGTAACACTCTTTTTTTCCATTTGAGTCTCTGAATCAAGAGAAGTATTTGCTCTCTCTTGCACCTTTGTTGCTTCCAGCTGTTGAGAGATTTTCATAATCTCTGGTAGGTCATCTGTAGGTTGTAAACCTTCTGGGGCACACAGCTGTGCTGTCCCAGTACCACGTCTCAAATTGTCTGTAGGATCCTCACGCTGAGGAAGAGGACTGTCAGGTACCTGGTGCTGACTGTCCCGTTGTCCTAGACTGCATGTCACAGGTTCTTCCTGGTGTGGCAATGAAGCCTTCAGTGCGCCTCCACTTGCCTCTACGGTGCCGTACTCTGGAAATTCATTGATGATGGTATGAGGGAGCAAAGTGCTACTTCCATGGCCACTACCTGCAATGAAAAAAAGAGACCATGGGTTTACCTACCACATGCATAAGCTAAAAGCCTGACCTCTCTTCCCAGCACTCTCTTAACAGAGTAACTATGCTCTGCCCTGCAGAGAAAATACCGTTCAGTTAAACTCATTTCTGCACGCTCTCATGCTGCAGTTATTATTCAGAGCCGTTCCTCTTACACAGGAGTTTTTGGGCAGCCCTACTTTGGGAGCATGCACTGCCAAGGAAGGAATGCCAGAAATGTCTGCTACACTTCAGAAAGGGTCCCAGTGGCTCATGAACAGTTTAAGGCCATAGGCCAGACGCAAAGTCTGAAGGAAACAGATAACCACAGGTCTGACATCCATCCACAGCGTGCACCATGCATGTTGTGTTTATTAAAAAAAAAAATGCGTTTAGGTCATTTTCACTTGTAAAGATGAAACACTAGGAAGATAAATCAGCCCCACCCCATATATTCCACAGCCTTGACAAAATCAATTAGCTAAATTACAAAGCAATTAATGAGCAATCCAACTTTCTGTCAGCACTACCCTGTTTCTTTAACAGCTCAGATAACTGAAGGTCGTGTGACAGTGATGTATGCATACCAAGTAGTTCACATTTTCTGTTGCACCAAACTCCACACTACACAAAAAAGCATGCTACCCTTCTCCTCATGCTGCTTTTCCAACTGATGTAAACAAAGCAGGAGCAAAAATGGATGGTCCCATTTCCAAGTGCCAAGCACCCAGTGTCTCCCATTGTTGTGGGATAACAGAGAACCATCTGTCCTCAGAGGGACATCATGGATGACACAATGATGGATATTTGGCTACCTTATATTATTGACCAAGGAGGAACTGAGCTTTTGAAAATAAAAACAGCAACAGCTGCATTAGCTGCACCCTTTCTGGAAAAAAAAAAATTAAACCAAAACAACTGGCCTGGAGTATAAAAGTGCTTTAATATAAACAATGAGGGGGCAGATCCAAACACCAACTCTGAAAAATGTCAGGGGCAACAGCTCTGAAACTAGAAACCAATCTGCATTTGGATGCTTTGCCCTGGTCAAGATGCACCTCTAGGAGCTGCATTGAGAACTGATACCCATCTCTACTCCAGGCAGGTTCATCACAAGCCAGTTACGAGGAAGAAGCCATGTAGTTTTGCTTAATGATAGGTTGAATTCAAGGTGAAATGGAGCATTATTTAATGCAAACTCAGCACCACACTAATGTGGCTATCTATCGGCAGTGGTTTGTAATGATTAGCAGCAGCTTACACCTGCCAGCTCACTATCCATAGATTAGGTAAGTGCCTGGGTAATACCACACACTGTGCATGGTGCAGGATCAAAGTGACAAACTCAGACCATGCCAAACCAGTTTCTCCCCCAGGAGGCTCTCCAGATAACTCCATGCTGTTGATTTAATTACTCCATAATAAAACTTCAGTGGGTCAGGTTTCCTCTTGATGATTTGGTTGCTGTTGAGGACAGTGAGCAGACAAAGCAGGGACTTTTTCTCTGATGCAAGATCCAACGGACCTGTGAGGAGCATGGATGCCCTGTCCAATTGTGCATCACCAGCCTACCTTCATGGCAAGGTTTCCAACACACAAGTATGGGTGCACTGGGAGAGCCTGAGAGCAAGGTTGCTCTCCCCACTACACAGAATCACAGAGTCACTGGAGTTGGCAGGGATCTCCAGAAATAACCTATCTCAAACCCCCCACCAGAGAAGGTTTGCCTAGAGCACACTACACAGCATCGCATACAGGCAGGTTTTGAAACTCGGCAGAGATGGTGACTCCACAACTTCTCTGGAAGCCTGTTCCAGGCCTCCATCACCCTCACAGTAAGTTTTTCCTCATATTTAGATGGAACTTCCTGTCTTCCAGCTTGTGCCCATTGCCCCTAGTCCTGTCACAGGGCACCACTGAAAAGAGTCCAGCCCCATCCCCCTTGCACTCACCCTTTAGATATTTATAGACATTGATAAGGTCTCCTCTCAAGTCTTCTCATCTCCAGGCTAAGTAGTCCCAGCTGCCTCAACCTTTCCTTGTAAGGCAGATGTTCCAGTACCATAATCATCTTTGGTGACCTCCACTGGACTCTCACTTGATCATTTCCAGGCATAATGCTTTTCCAAAGTGCCCAGAGCCTCAGACAAACAGCCCCCCTTGCACACAATTCAGCCATGCAGTGCTTAGGTACATTCCAAGCCCACTCACTTCACGGCACAGGCCCCAGGTTGCCACTGGGACACACTTCCACTAGGATGGTCTCATGGATGAGAATGATGTTGTGAAACTATAATGTCCCCACACTCGCACAGCCCAAGCCAGCAAAAGGCCCCAGCTCCCCACTCTACAGCCTGGTCTGCTCTAAGGCAGTGGCATTAGTGCTTGCTGCTCTCTCAGCACATGTCCAGAGATGGGATTTTTTTAAGGGAGAAAATCTGCCCACAGGGAGACAGTCCCTGCAGATGCTAATGTAAATCCCTTTTGGTGGACTGGGCTGTGTGCTCTGGCCACATCCTGAAGGAAGGCAATGCACACTGCCCCAGGAGCTGGGACCCCCTGTGCCTCTCTCCAACCAACACACCCTGCCTCGCTGGAAGGAAGCCCAGATCATCACCTGCCCCCCCCCACCCCTGGCTCCCCACTGGGCTGGGACAAAGCCAACATGCACTGTAAGCCAAGCCCTGACAAGGCACTGCATACAGACCCTGCCAATGGGCTAGGCTCATCTCTGCTAATTGCTATCTTAGCCTCTGAACCAACAGGAGGGAAACAGAGGTAGCCTTATTTCTGGTGGTGAAAGCTAAATGCACTGCTGCGTGTCCCCATCTGCCACTGACAGACACTGCTGACAGCAGTAAGCAATGCCGAGCAAGTTTCTGATTTACTTCTCCTAAACTTCATCCCCAGCAAACTTTACTCTCTGGCAAGCTCTGAAGACCATACACAGGCACAGAGAGAGGGACATATCAAGTTGGGAGAGCACATGCAGATACTTCTCTGCCATGCTTGCAAACCATGTTTCACCTGGGCAAGAAAGGGGCACTTTCATGGTAGAAATTTAAGGCCTTTCTCCAGTGAGAAGAAAGCATCTCTGCTCTGGAAGGACTGCTGCTGCCGCTGCCATATGCAAGCACAAGTCAGCAGGATTCTCGCCTTCAGAGCATCTGCAGGAACACTGCCTAATTCACTGCCTGACTGAAAAAAAAATCACATATGGCACCAAAACAGCAATCTGTCCCCATTATGTTAGGTGCCACCACGGACATGACTGCTGGGGTCTCCACTCCTTTCGGTAAACGCCACCAATTCCCCTGCTACTACAAGATGCAAAGCCTTTCCCTTTGGTCAGAGCGCTATTTCAGGTAACAGAGCTCAGAGGAGCTTGAGCTCTTTAAGGGAAACTCCTCCCTTACTCCCATCCACCACCACAGCATCATGTCTTGCTGCAGCTACCGGCATATCCTGTCCAACCCCATCCCCCAATATGACTGCATTACAAACAAGGCTAGAAAGACAACAACAAAATTTAAGGACTGCACTGAAGATGAGCAGGGAAAAAAAATACCCATCACCAAACAAACAAAGAAAGGACACACACTCTCAGGTAACACCAATTTCTACTTTGCATTGAAGGTGGCTTCTTTCAACAAAGAAAAAAAAAAAAAAAAGATTAAAAATTAAATGGAGAGAGAAAAGGCTGAAATAGAAAGGGGGTGAGTGGCTAGAAAATGGAGACCGGGTAAATATAACCTAACAGCAGTTGGCAGGCTTTCTGATGACTAGACATTGAAAGAATTCATGACTTAAATCAGGCATAGATATGATATTTCACAGGTAAATAACCATTCCATGTCAAGCAAGCTTGTCTACAGCATAATAAACGGAAACTCTAGGAAGCAAAACACAAGTTACAAGCATAGACAGACATTTTGTTTACAGGTACATTTTACAAAAGAATTGTGTGAGTGTCTCTCTCTATGCTATATATATATATATTTTAGCTAGCTCGAGAAATTAGATATATTTGCTTGAACAGTCTCCTTACTCACAGAGGTTACTGTAGCTCCAGCAGTTACCCATTGGTCAAAGAAATAAAATGCACAGGTCATCAGTTTATCTATAGCGATACCAGCTAATTCAATTGCTGCTGTTCTAGTCAACTGGAATCAACATAGTTTCAAATTTCCTGGCAGCTGCTGCCCTGCACTGCACACAATGATGTAAATGGATGCTTTCTGAGTATTATGAAACTGATGGGGGAACTGCAGTCTCATTCAGTCTATCGCAGGAGCTAAGGAGTCCACCTTGGCAGCTTGCGGGGGGGAAAAAATTTTCTCCAGCAAGGCTGCCTGACAATATGCCAGGGAGACATCCTGTGCTTAAGTTGCTCTGTTTATTATAACTATGTTCCTAAGGGAAGAGAAGGGCAGAATAGCAATGCTGGGAGTAGTCGTGTGCTGGTTTCAGAGTGCGGGGTGCCTGACGGTGTTTCAGCATTACTGAGCTGGAAGGCTTCACAAAGCAGCCCAGTCATCTTGTATTTTATCTCGCCACAGCTCCTTGCGCCGATCACAAGCAGCATGTAGGTGAGCCTGCATGCAGCGTCACACAAGTTATGCTCTCTTGGTACCGGCATTTCTTCCCATTATTTGAAAAGGCAAATTAGGGCAAGGAAAAACAATGTGTGCATCAAGAGGAATTGAATCTTTAGGTGACAGAGCTTAATGAACAAATCACAGGATTCATGGCCATTGTATGATTATTGCAGCCTGCCAGAGAGAGGGGTCACACATCTCCTTGCCTTGCACTCCCTCAAGTTACAACTTCTGTGGTAACTACAACTATTCTGATTTATAAAGCAGAGCCTGCGCACACTGAGGCAGAGTGGCCTCCCACTGTCAGCGGGAATGGATGATGCACAATCGCTGCCAGCCACACGCAGCAGCCCGTTTTCCAAATTATGTCATTCTCCGTGCTGTGATCGGTCCTGCCTTGCCAGTGGAGGTCCTTCGTTAGCCAAAGCTGGCAGAGATCCTTCATGAGCTGAAGCCAGGGGATCAGCATAAGGCAAGCACTATGCTTTTGTAACTGGACTGCAAAAGTCCATGCCAGACGGGACACAGTCTTTTCTGCAACTTGCAGCTACACCAGGCTTTTGGGCAGTTTGCTTTCACAAGGAAGCAGAGCCAAGCCCGCATCCTTGCAAAGTTACAAAGGCATTATGTAAAATCAAGTTGGTGGAAAGAGGGAAGCTGAGTGAACACGGTGGGGGAGCAGAGGAAAGATGTAGGGGAGGGTTGCGTAGAAAGTAAGCCCTGGTTAAATACCTTCCGCTGCCTTCACAGACATGCAGGGAATGTGGAGGGGACTAGAGATTTGGCAAGGCTTATGCTTTAAAAGTGACTGTGTTGGCTGAGATCCCTCACCCCAAAAAGAGGTGACCTACTGCTGTCAGTTGGAGGTTTGACACAGACCCAATTGTGTCAGGCATTTGACTTACACTCACCGTGCTTGAACAGCCAGGCACTGGTGTGGCAGTGGTGGCTCAGGGTTTCCCAGAAATTAAACTGACCACTTCAGGGAAGAAAATAATCCCCCTGCCAGCACCCAGAGGCGGCGTGTCTCTTAGGATATCCCACACCCACAGCTTGCTGCACACTGGAAGAGGTTCGCAGCAGAGTATTGCTCACTGCTGCTCCTGCACAGTTCCCCAAATTCTGGGGATTTGGGGCAACCAGAGGCTGGGTTAGGTGAACTTTGTCTGCCACAGGACAGACATGCCCACACTAGGTAAATTCATCACAAATCGCTCCGCTAGCCAAGTCCCAGTGCCTGTAGTCAGGTAATGATGTGATGCCCAAGTTGTCATTGCTTGAAAAATTTAAGAATGAGAAGCGCTGCCAAGTTAAGAATGTAAAACCTGTCCATTAAGAAAGCAATAACCAAAACAGCATGCAAAATACCCAGGTCACTGTGTGTCTTTTTGGGTGTGTTTTTTTTTACAATTGCAGACCGTCTAGCCGTGTTCCTGATGGAAAGCCTTAGGAAGCAGTGCTGTGACTTGGTTGCATTACTTTTTTTCCCCACAGATTTTAACTAGTTCCCAGTGGTAAACACAGTTTGGGAGCACTTGTGTAACCCCAGCTGCACCAAACTGAGAGTCCTCCAGGGAGCCCCACACGCTTCCCCAGGCTGCAGGAAGAATGTCACCTTGCCACAGCAGCTCTCAGTCTATATTGAGCTCAGAACAGGACAAAGTCCAAAACTAACATGCAGCACGTGCTAGGAGGTTCTAGCATGAGGGATTAGCCACTACAAATTGCTGTATGGGCTGCAGATGGTTAGTGAGATAGCTTGGTCCCAAGAGTCAGTACCCTGTAAAGCAAAAGGGCAGAGCAAAGCAGCTGCTAGCTTGGGCAGGAACAGAAGGGAATACAAAAGGAGTATCTGGGCTCCTTATCCTGATGTAAAAGTGAGGTTGAATCTTCCTATATTTAATGCACTTTTCTTCTTTAAAGCCTCACCCTCTGGAATGATGTGGCTGTGAGAATCTACGTTTTTGGTTTAAGACTTGTGTTTGGAAAAGTCTTAAACCCAAAATTCAAAAGACAGATCCAAAAACAATCCAAAAATTTCTATTTCTGTATAGAAAGGAAGAGGCTAACTGATTTTCTAAAGGTCAATACACACAGTGATAGCAGGAACTACTTTAAAAGCTCCCAGAGAGAGCCTTCATCTGAAAGAGCAAATTTCTATAGCAGTGACAGGCCACAGCTGCTTCGATACTTGCAACGTCTACAAAGACTTTACAGACTCTCTGAACCCACTGGTACTTAATGTCACATATTTAAAGTACTGTATTTTTAAAACGCTAAAAAAGTACTTCAAATAGAAAGATCTCTTCAGATAAAATTGTATCATCAGACTTTGAAGAAATGATGGCTTAAAAAACGCCACGCTACTACTCACAGATTTCAGAAACTCTGGATCTTTGCAGCAGCTGCTGAAGAAACTAGGGACATCCACAGAAAGGGATGTCCTTTACTGTATTTCAGAGTTTGGGAACAATTACCCACGCTAAGAGAAAGATTGCTAAGCAGCCCTCCAAGCACCCCATCAGCTGGATATCAAGTTACACACCCGGATAAAACAAAAATAGGGCACAGAGAGAGAGAGACAAAGAGAGATTAGATAGATAGATAGATAGATAGATAGATAGATAGATAGATAGATAGATAGATAGATAGATAGATAGATAGATAGAGTCTCCCAGGCTCTGAGTATGTGCTGCTAAAGGCACAGCTGGACACTGCATGATAATTTTAAAGCAAGCACACCCAGTGAATGAGATTCCCTTCCTCATGAAGCTGGAAGGTTAAATAAACAATGCAGGGATCTAGAGCAGAAGGCACTTGATAAAGCAGTGAACTGCAAACAATAAAAATACTTGCTGTACCCTATGTCATGCTTTTTCAGTGTGATACCAGGCTAGAACTGCATCTATCTACACAAGTTTAATTAAACACCTTCTCCATGTTCATTACCAAGCCATCTCCAGCAGCAGAATAACACGCATTTTTCCTTCAGAAAGATTCAGACGAATCAAGGCTACAAGCACAATGGAGGGCTGGTGCTGGTGTGCTAGCCCAGCAGGCAATGGGGCTAAAGCCAAGGAGGGGAGCAGAGCCCATGATGACAAGGAAAAAAAGTAGCTTTGCCGCACTGTACCCACCTACAAGCCAAATCAGCTGTCTGAGCTTCTCCTGTTGTGCCCACTGACCTGGATGCATTGTCTTCTGTCTGCCCAATGGAAGGGAAGGGCATGACCACCACTCGTGAAGTATTTCTAAGCCCTGCCAGCTTCAGCTGAGTGCAGCCTGCATCATGTGTGCTCAGAGCATCACACACCATCAATGGGCTTACAGCATCACCAGGCCCCTATGTATTTGTGTGCTCATGTTTTCAGTGCTGTACTCAGCTTCAGCCAGCAGCCCACAGATGGGGAGATAATTACTGCCTTAAACTTCTCAGTGTTTAATTGTGTACCTTTAAAAATCAATAAACAAACAGCCCATGTTTTGGCAATTATTTGTACTAAATCCTTGGCCTTCAAACAACTCTGTTGTTTACCAAGTCAAAGATCATAGAATCATAGAATGGCTAGGGCTGGAAGGGAACTCCGAAGGTCATCTAGTCCAGCTCCCCCGCAGTGAGCAGGGACTCCCTCAACTAGACCAGCCTACTCAGAGCCTTGTCCAGCCTCAGCTTAAATATCTCCAGGGATGGGGCCGCAACCACCTCCCTGGGTAGCCTATTCCACTGCTCTACCACCCCCAGTGTAAAGAACTTCTTCCTGAT
>JAAGNO010009702.1:44437-80671 GCA_033439905.1 Ceryle rudis | reverse complement strand
GAAGTATCACTCATGCCAAGGATACATCCAGGAGCGCCAAGATACCCTGGCAGGCATCCAGACTGAAACTCAGATGAAAATTCTGGAAATCTGGAGAGAAAAAAAAAGCAATTGTTTTGAGAAGTCATTGAACATCTCTCAGAAAAATGGACTTTCAAAAAATTCCCCTTCACTTGGGAGGGCTCAGGCCCCAAAGCCTTTGTGAAACTTTACACCCACTTGAGAAGACGTATCATTTATGATGATAAAAATATGAGGCAACAGGATGGATTCTACTAGTCTCAGAAAATCCAATATGAGCTCCCTGCAGGCATGTAATACCGAATGAAATATGGTGCACTATCTCCAGCTATTAGAGAAAATAGAAGGAAGAGGACATCCAAAACTGTAATCCCAAACAGAATTTACTGCATGACCTTGAGCAAAGTCACTTGACCTGAAGAGCTTTGGGGAGCAGCACTGCAGATTAATTGAAACTCTTGTGCTAAGCATCTCTCTCTCCTCTTTCACAGACACAGTGCCAGCTCTGTTAATGTAATTGAAAGTACAGGCATCACTGAAAACATGATGCTGCATCAAAATTTAGCATTCCTGGTTCATATATAAGTTACATGAAGAGTAACAAATATAGACTCTTAATCTCACTGCAGATCGCGGTTATAGATTGTCTGTAGACTTTCACTGAGCAAGGGACAGAACCATAACTCATCAATCCCTTCTCTGCAGAAGGTGAAGTTGCTTTAGTTTTGTAATAGCCCAGTTTAGTAAATATGAATCAAGTACTGTAAAGCTTTTAAATTAATATCTTAAATGGATCACTTATGAAAAATAGTCTTTATTCAATATAGTCTTCTCACAGATAAGATAGTGCCTGGTGGGTCACTTTGCAAAGACGGTAGAGATATCCTGGTCCAGCTTTGTAGAAAAGGGAGCAATGTCAAATTCAGCTCAAGTGAAAAGGCATCACATCACCCTTTGGTTTGTCATCTTTGTTGCCTATAATGGCTCAACAGCATATTTTCTGTGTTGCACATTGGTTGTCACCAGTGAAGGAGCTAGGAAGGAAAACTGGTTTTATCATTAGATCTGTAACTTCTTTGTTGTTATTCTGAGAAAAAAAGCCACCCCAAAATATTGCTGCTGTCCAGGTACCATTATTTATAACTAAGGACCAAATTATGAGCTTATGGAGTGCTCTAGGCTGCCACTGGCAGAGTGGATGTCACAGGCCTCATGAGAGGGACAACCTCAGGGCTCACCTGGTTGTTACAAGCAGAAGTTACACAGGCTACCTGCACCTCCAGCTTTCTCACAAACACAGAGCAAGGAACAGCCCTATGCATACACAGCAGCGAAGAGTAAATAGGAATAGCAGGCACGAACTAGGCACACGAAGGTAAAGACAAGACCCCCTTCCACCATATAACTGCCTACGGACTAGGCTAAAATTCTATGCCTTCTAGTGGTGGCACTGCTAAGTCTGTGGCAGTGACACAAGGTGCAATGAGATACAGCTTCAGAATCAAGGCTTAAGGTGAAGCTGGGTTTGGAGGTCAAGTTCAGAGTCTGCATCCACACAAAGTACCAACACTTGCTCTTCCCCCTCATTCTTTCAGTTGTTGAAATTCAAACAAGATTACCTTTGCTAATAAAATTTCTACCATGTTGATTCACACCCCAGCAAAACCTTTTGTTCTGGAAATCTAACAGGGCATCAGAAGAGTCAGTTCAGTCAGATTCAAGCCAGTTTCCTTCCCAGAATTCAAGAAACAGATACAGGAGCCAAGGCTTTTCTCCAAGAGGGTTTACTTTACAGAAACATTATTTCTCATCACTTACTTCTCCAAGATATATTATTCAGGATTCTCTGGAGCTGAACAGCATTTATTTCAGGATTCTGTGATATGGAAGAGAATTTGTATATATTTTTTAAAAGTATTAAATCACTTTTCTCCCTCTTTTGTTTTCCCAGAATATCCCCATCTTCACTCTCTGCTTTTCTGGCCCTAGTTCAGCCACTGTGAAAATCAATAGGAAAGACTCTCTTTGAATATGACAAGATTCTCAGCCTGCAAGAGCTGCAGTCTGCTCTAGGCTAAGTTTTCAGGGCTCCACACAGATCGATGTGGTAGTGCGGATTTACACGGAGTGCGGATCCAGACCGTTAACCTTTCAGCCCTGGTGCCATCTGTCCCATCAAGCACACTGTCAAGAGAACTGCTTCAAATATTTCCTTTTTAGCATTTACAAACACATGCAAAAAAAAAAAAAAAAGAAAAAAAGAAAAAAAAAAAAAAGATGGAAGCTTTGGAATACTTCCTTCCCAAAGACTTTCCTTTTTCCTTCCTACACTAAAGCTCACAGGTTTTTTTAGAAATTTAGACATTCATTTGTTGGAAGGATTGTTTTAAATGTCACCCTTGAAAAATGCAAGCCTGTTTTCAGATCATTGAGGCACGCCAAGGTAACACATTAAGAAATCGCAGCAGTACTCGCCTCTTCGCATACTTGGACCTCCTGACAGCAAAGGACCAGCACCTTGCAATACGTGGCAATTTGCAGCACAACTGAAAGCCACAGCATTCTCAAAACCAAACTCTTAAACAAGTGGCAGAAAGCAAAAGCATTGCTTCTTTCAGTAACAGCTTTCATCAAAATATTGCTGTCAAAAGTGCAAATGCGTTTTCGTGGAGTTGTGTTTGCCAAATACAAGGTATGCTACTAAATTTCACCTTTTCTGAAAGGTGAAACACTTGCATCCCTCACCAGAGTTAGTGGGATTCTTGAAGGCCAAATCCATCCCATGTCAGGCCATAGAGATCATTAAAAAGAATCTTTCACAATAAGGATCACATTTCACTAGGAAAATTAGTGAAAAAAAGGATGTGATGATAACTACAGATACCTCTGAAAGCAAGTTAGCTGCCATCAAACTGTGATGAAGGATATAGGAGACAAATGTCAATGTTTCGGGGGATAACTTTCCTCAGTGACTCTAAGAACACCCTGAAGTGTAGGATGGGTGCACGCAGCCCACCACTTTGTCCCCAGTATAGGCAATAGAAATGAACGTTTAGAGAGAGCACATAAGCCTGGTCAGCTTCTGCAGTCCATTCTCCTGTTTCCCTCGCACCCACACCTCTTGGAAAAGGATTCCTGCCTAGTCCTTTAGTATCTGTTTATGGACCTGCTGTCCATCAGTTTGCTAATACTTTTGGACCCTGTTGATACTGTCATATCCACAATGTCCCATGACATTAAGTTCCAGGTATTCACACCCTGTTGTGTAAAGCAGCATGCCCATCTCGATGCAAACATACCGCTAAGCTTCACAGACAAGTCTGCTGCATGGAATCGGCACTGTACACACTGCCCGACCTCCTGTGGCCCCCTCTGTTCCCCACACTTCAATGTTCAGAATTCCCTTGAACTTTACAGAACACCCTTTTACTTTCATAGAGCCACATAACAGCTCTAGAGGAATTTACTCTGGCAGCTCACGCACACTCTTACCTGTTCAAAGTGTTTTGTGAAGAAATCTTCCCACATCTTGCCTTCATACCTATCAACAATTTCCTTTAAGATATTAAAAAATAAAATTAAATTTAAAAAGCATGAACTCGAGGAAGAGAAACTGCACCATTGAAGACAGAGTTACTAAAGATGCTTTCCCAGAAATCTCATCCTGCCCTTCCACCTTCTCCCCACCACTGCAACCATTAATACATTGCTAATGCAGCCTACTAAGATAGCTCAGATAGCTCCCCACCTCACAGAAATGCTATTTTGAAAAAAAAAAAAAAAAAAACCAAAACCAACAAACACTCAGTGGAAACATTTTTCCCCCCTCTAAGCTGCACAACTACAAAGGATGGGGTTCAGTCCGTGCCAAGAAAAGAAAGAAGGGTCTCTCTCCTCCTTTCCCTCATTCCTCCCATTCTCCTCATACTCACTCACCTTAGAGAGGGTGAAACTGGTGTTCCCCCCCATTTCCCTGGAGATACAAGAAAAAAAGCAGACATTTTCAGGAGATATCCCAGAGTTTTATGTTTGCATCATCAAAGGTGGCATCCTCCATCCCCAGATACAACCCCAACCCGCTGTTTCAGCATATGTTTTTTTTTTTTCCCCTAGTGTTACAGCTGCAGCAAGGGAATCTCTCATGTCTTTACAGCTCCCCAGGCACTGCTGACATTTGAAGTCTCTAAAGCACCATTTCTGCACAAGCAATCATCCCAGAATTGCCAGCAGGGTCTCCTGGCAAACTGATGGTGCATTAAAAACTGTTGTCCTTCTTCTCCACAGTCTCAAACACAAGCACGTTTCAAGAATCCCTTGTGCGGGCCTAGATTGAAAGGATAAGGCCAAAAGCTGTGCTTTAGCCACTGAGAATCATACGGTTGAAGAAACCTACAGACAGCCTCTCCAAAAGATACCGTGCTGCTTTTTCCAAACTGAAGTCTTTATGCTGCCCCTATTAGACTGGAACAACCAAACCATCCCAAATAATTATGTGCTGGCAGAGGGGCAGCAGCATCTCACCGAAGAACATGCCTCCTGGAGAAGACCCGCAGGATGAATTCAGACTCCTGCTGAGGCTCCAGTGTGGAAGGGACAATCACATAGACACCAGGCTTTAGGTGGAAGTCATGAGTCACTTCCCGCTCATCAAGAAAGACCTGGTGATTGTTCACAGCCTGGTGTTGGGTGAAGAAAGCAGAGGGAAGCTTTCTGTTGCTTTCTGGGTACTGTTAAGGGAAGAAAAATAAGGGAAACATATTCTGCACCAGCTGAACAAATGGACAAAAGGCACAAGGAGAATTCACAGGCATGACACAGACAGCCTGCTTTCACACCTCAGATTTTTTTACAGCACAAGCAGATAACAGGACCCAAAGAACTCGGTCTCCTCCCAGGACATGGTGGTTCTCACTATGCACTGCCCTTGCCCAATAATAATATGGCAAAGAATACGGCTTCCTGCAACCTTATCAACAATATAAGAGTACTTTCAAGGAACAGCAGTGAGGACACGGGATGAGAAGTGGCTCTTGTCAAAGTGGCTACTGCAAAAGTCATTTACGTTTTCGCAGAAATGACTGCAGGCAGGAACTGCCCTAGAGACTGCTCTTCACTACCCAGAACACGTCTTCTATCCCATAGGTACCACACAGTTTGTCCTCAGTTTATCCTTTGCACTAGGGATCTGGTAGCAGAGAATTTTTCAGAGCACCAGTGAACCAAGCATACTGCAGGAGCAACCTAATCCCTAGCCCCGACTCCACGCATCTGTCCTTGATCTGTAAAAGTCAACTCTTACAGATGTTTTGCTCTGCAGGGACTTTCTGCAATAGGAGGATGGATAAAGTGTTGATCCAGGTAACACTGAACTCATTTTTAATGCCACCGAGTGCCCGGTAAACAAACCAAATAAATAATTCTGCTAGCTAAAACCACCGTCACCTTCTGATCTTGGCTGTTCCTCGAAACATTTAGCCTTTTTACTCCAGGGCCTCATAGTGGAAATGCTATTCCTCTTCCTTTGCCAATGTTTTTCTTACTAATAGAGCAATCTTTCTTTCAAAGGGTTCAGGGTTACTTCTTCTCATGCCCCCTATGTTAAATTCAAAGTTTTTATATTCCAGTCAATACTTTGTTGACGTTAGTTCCAATACCTTAGACTCTCTTGGCTTGCCATCTCTCTGTATTGATTTTGGCAACTGCTACAAACCTGAAATTAAAGTCCTGGCTGCCATCATTCCCTCTCGGGTGCAGCACAGCAGTGTGCTAGAGCCACACTCAGATCCTCTCTGCCAGGAAGTTTAATTCACTTGTAACTCTGACAGCACCCAAAATATTTAAAGTCAGGCAGGAGTGGCATCTTACCTCATGGTTATCATGCTGGAAATACAGTAACTGGGAACATAACTGTGCTACCGTGATCATACACCCAAACGCCAGCCCAAATTCAAAGTGATTCTCATTTAAGAGCTCTTCTGAGTAGTAATAGAGTGGAAGATATGTCCTTGCAAGATAAAAAGAGCTAAACCCTTCCCTGTTCTAAATATCCCTCTGAGATCAGGGACAAAATTGGGACCTATATACAGGGTTTAAATTCCAAGGCCCCTCCTTATGTCCCAAAGGCCCCTGGCTAAAGAAAATGCTAGAAATAGAGCTGGCCCGAGGAGGCTGAAAACACCTGTAGCATCAGCTCCAGAGCATCTCCAGCCAGGAAGGAGCCTGAATGCTCCAAGAGACCCCTGACAGGACATAGGCTCTGTTCCCAGCTCATCCCAAGACTTGGGAGGCAGCAGAAAGGTAGCTCTGACTCCTGCAGTGAGTCCAACTTAGACACAGCCAAGAACTGGGGCACCATACCACAACTGCAGCAGGAATGAAGTGCTGATCAGGTGAACACTGATGCCACTTCTAATAACTTTGAAGACTCAGTGCAGAAGCTGAACAATTAATGCCCCCTTTTAAGGCCTCTGAGCTCTCTCTTGATATGGCTGCTTTTCAGAAGTCAATAGTCACTTACTGTGGTCACTTACTATGGTCACTTACTGAACTCAAATACACTCTTTACTAGCTGTCAGCCGAGGAACAAAGGCAAACACATCTTCAGTGTTGTCATAACAGCTGCAGCAGCCCAGGTTTCCCAGCAAACACCCAGCAGTGGTGGCAAGCGACCTACTCACCTGTAAGTCCACCTGCAGGAAGAAAATAACAGAGCTTCTATCAGACAGGGACCTCTGGGTCTCACAAAACGCAGCCATATCACTGCAGGAAAGGAGCTATGTACATCCAGCTGGGCTCTTTGCCTCCAGAAACCTCAGCCCCTCCACCTGAAAGCCCTTCCCCCAAAGCCATCTCTCCATAACTGCAAAGCTCACAGCAGCAACAAGAGCTGTGGCTTTCTGCGAGGGAGGAGAATAGTTCTGCAAGGCACTCAGATAAACAGAGAATTGAGCGGGGCAAACTCTCACTCCTTCTAGTGATATCCACTTCCCCTGGATACACAGGGAACTAGTATTCACACATGGGCAACTGCCACGTCATACTAGGGACACTTCTCAAGCATAACTTTACCCAGGCTGGAAATAACCTGAGGGCAGCACTCTCCCTTACCCAAAGTAAGGGGACTCCTGGCACCTTCTTCCAGCTCTGGCATATACTCTCAGAGAGGGCAAAATAAAGCCCACTGTGCTCGGAAGCAAGGGGCACTTCTCACCACTCTGCAGGCTGGCACACAGCAGGCCCAAGAGGCAGCAAGCAAGGCACAGAGCCTGCGTAAGCCTAGCCCTGGTGTGTGAGGTAACTGGGCACAGGCAAGGAGAAAAGAGCACAGATTACCCCACACACAACAAAACTCCTGGTCTGCAAACATCTACAATTTACAGTGATTGGAAGTTTTCCTATTTGGTGAAAGCAAGAAAGGCAAAGCAATTCTTCTCACCTTATAGAGAGAAAATCCAATGTAGAGGTGAGGAGCTCGGTTGCGGTGTTTGCTGCTGTGTTTCTGCATCAGGGATATAACCACATTGCAGGAACCCAAGCTCTTCTTACTATCTTCAACTGGTAAAACATTCAGCCAGTACTGAGGGTTCATCCAAAAGGTGCCTCAGCAAAACAAGAAAAACATTTTTATGTCATTTCCCATCATAAAATTGGTTGGTGGCTTCCTATATGATGCCTGACAGTGGACTAAGCTGGTCAGGACCTCCAGACCCCACAGGGATTTGATCTTAGGATGCAATTTAAAAGTTTAACAGTGCAACCAGTATGTAAGACAGGAGGATGGAACAAGGAACTACATTTCCATTCACCTGAAACTAAGGTGGTTGGTATAAAGTAAGAGCTCATTTTATTTATAAATGTATTATTATTATTCCTCCATTGCCTCCTGTATACGAGATAGGTGACTTCAGACCCCACCTGTTCTGCTTCCAGAAAGGCCGAGCCTCTGCATTTCCCTGCACTTTTACTTAAAATACCACTCCCTGAAGGTGCTGAGGATGTGAATTTTAACAGATAAGTTTAATCACAGAATCATTTCAGTTGGAAAACACCTTTAAGATCATCAAGTAAACCATTAACCTAACACTGCCAAGTCTACCACTAAACCATGGCCCTCAGCACCTCATCTACATGTCACTGAAATACTTCCAGGGATGGTGGCTCCACTCCTTAACAACCCTTTCAGTGAAGAAGTTTTTCCTAATGTCCAACCTAAATTTCCCCTGGTGCAACCTAAGGCCTTTTCTCTTGTCTTATCACTTGTTACCTGGGAGAAGAGACCAACCCCCACCTCACTACAACCTCTTTTCAAGTAGCTGTAGAGAGCAATGAGCTGTCCTCTGAGATTCCAGGCTAAACAACTCCAGAATGCTACAAATGCAGCTCAGTGTTGACAACTGATCCTAGGATCCAGCAGCATATTTCATGCCATAACCAGCCCACTGTCCTATGTTTGTGAGTGATGCAGCTTCTGTGACAGCAGAAGCCAGCCAAAGTCCTTCAGTTGCTTATTTCTGATGTTGTGTGGAGGGTTAAGCAGAAGGGTTAACAGGTTTCTGTTGTCAGTTTTGTACTAACAGGTACAAGGTAACTGAGTCAACAGAGCAACATTACCCCAGCGTCATCCAAAAGAGCATCCCTCACCATCACAAAATCCCAGGCTTCCTCCCGCTGTACTTCCTTTAACCCATCTCCCACTCTTCAGAGAGTACATCCACTTCTTCCCATCTTCCCGACTCATCAAGTCCGGAGTTAATTTACAGATCACCAGATCTACAAAATGAATCTTAAAATCCTGCAGAGACATCCTGGGAAAAGAGTGCCAAGAGACATCTTGTCAGCAGTTTAGTTTAGTCCATATGGCTTATAAAAAGAAAAGGAAAGGGAGCAAGGAACTTCGAGGCTGCACCATTCTGCGTTACATATGGTAATGCTCATATTTTATGAGGCAGTAAAGAAGAGAGCGTCTGCTCCAACAGCAGCATCTAGCAGTAGCAAACGCACGAATAAAATTCCAGCAAAGGATAGCAGCACAGAGATTAAAATAACATTGCCACCAAAGGGACAGCAGTGAAATGACACAGGCGACAACACTGCCACCTCGTGGCAGAAGCTGTGGAGAAACGACAAACAAACAGGATCGGGTTTGTTGGAAGAGACCTTTTAAGTCCAACAGTTAACCTGACACTGCCAGGTCACGACTAAACCACGTTCTTAAGCACCACATCTTTTAAATCCCTCCAGGAATGGGGACTCCACCAACGCTCTGGGCAGCCTAGGCCAGAGCTTTACAACTCTTTCTGTAACTAATTTTTCCCAATATCCAACATAAGCCTCCCCTGTTGCAACTTGAGACCGTTTCCTCTTGTCCTATCACTTGTTACTTCAGAGAACAGACAGACACCCAACCTCCTTTCAGATAGTTGTAGAGTGATAAGGTCTCCCCTGAGCCTCCTTTTCTCTAGGCTAAACATTGTAAGGCAAGCAAGAGCTTCCCAATGCCATCTTAAAAATAAAAGGCAGTACAGAAGCTCCTGAAAGCTGCCTATTTCTCCAGCAACCCTGGGAGACCTGGCAGTGCCCTGCTTCTCCCTCACTACTGCCACTGAAAACAGTACATCTCTTCCATGTCAGCACAGCTACTGCTTCTCACGTCGTCAAGCAGAGAAGGAGAGCAAGAAAGTAAGCGTGGGCTGTTATAAAGCAGATCACATATGCCTTGACCATGTCCAGGTCAAGCCCCAGAACTACTGCCAGAGAGGGGAAGAGATGAGAACGTGACATTACCAAAATTCTCCATCCTCCTTCTTTTTCCTTAGCAGTATCTTCTCCTTCGGGCTCAGCAGCTCCCATTTGCAAGAGCTGAAGGCAAAAAACCATGAGGCGACTAGCCAAATATGGCCTTAAATTCAAGGCAGAGTACATAGATTTCCTCTATAAAAAGAGGCCAAATCCTTGTCCCCACATATTTCCACATTAATCCCCCACTAAACACAGGCTCCTTATGCCTCCAGCCATAGAGGACTCTCCACAAGCACTCTGGATCCCATGAGATGTAGTAGGTAAATGGCTCCAGTTTTCTCCAGCAGAAGCCAGAAATGCTCCATTTCCATCAGCCAGCCCATTCACTTGCACATGCAGCTTCTAAGTACTTAAAATATAAAAATCTAGACCTGTTTTATTGGTTAATTTTCTGTCAAAGGAGACATAATAGGAGGAGGTTTTGGCATAATGAATGAATGACTAGGACAGCAGAAGAGGCAGCTGGGAGTCGTTTAAAAGGCAGGCCTACAGTATGTTCCTCATTATGCTGTTCAACAGGAACAGCTGGTATGTTGTCATTATGTGACAGACACGCATCAGAGAAGTTACTGCTCTGCTGACAAGGTGAAAGTCACTCATGTTCCCAACACCTCCCTGTGCTCTTCCCTTTTCCCTGCCCTCAAACCTCAGCAAACAGGGTCTGTGCAGGGAATGAAGTGAAGCTTGGAAGGAAGGAAAATACTCCCCTTCAAAGAGGAATAGGACGCAAGTGTACATCTGCCCACGGTCTAGAATGCAAACCTCTGTCTTTCATGGATCCCAATCAAAAAATTCAGGCAGATGCAAGTACAGGGCCCATTTGCTTCCTCTGATCTCATACCAAATTTTATTTCCCCAAACTGCCACGACAGAGGACTTCTTTGCAGCCACGCAACTCCAACAGCTTGCAGCCCGTGAAGGACTTTGCACAGACAGTCCCTCCAGTGCCCTGAAACACGCTGTTTGTGGAGAGCCTCCTGCACAGCTATCTGTCACTTTGCATGCCATCCAGATCATAGCAATGTGGCCAGCATCTGATGTTTGTATTATGTTTCCTCTGGCATTCAGTGAATGGAAAAGCAGAACTGAGCTTGTTGAAGCTGCATGTGAACTGAGCCCAACTATTTGAGCACTACCTGCTGGAGAAATTCAAATTTATTGAGTCATTGCTTTGACACCAGAGGGTCTGTGCAAGTAACTGTTACTTAGCTTAATGCGGCGCTCAGCACTAATTCATGCCTGAAGATGGCAGCATCTTTCCTCCAAGAAACCTTTCCTCCCACTCAGCAACAGACCTTCTCTTTTTTAAACTCACCCGTCACTCCAGTCTCCTTTCCATTCAATTCTTCCCCATGGATTTCTCAGTCTCACCAGGTTTTCTGGTCCATATTGACAGGTCACCTGCAGAAAACAGTAACACGGTGCTTATCAAGGTCATAGTGGTTCTCATCTGGTTTATGTTGCTGTACTATGTCAAATACTAACAGAGACCTTGTTTGTTCTCATAGATGCCAGCAAGTGTGATAAAAATCTATGAACATGCAACTCTGAATGCAGGTACAAAGAGATTAATATTTTTTATCTTACCTTCTATAACTGAAACCAGAGACCTCACAGATTCCTGATTTGCAGGCTCAACCACAAATTCCTCTTCCTTCCAACATCTGCTCATTTTGGGCTTATGTGGGGTCAGGACTGTACAACCATGAAAGCTATGTCCTACCCCAGTGCAATGGCACAGCACAATGCAGCCCCTGGGGTGACCACATAGATTAGTGCCTCCTGAACTGGGGTGCCACAGTGGGAGAAGAGGAAGGCAGGCCACCTAGGGGCTTTGCTGGCAACATACAGCAGAACATTTGACTTCACATTGCCTCCATGTGCTCAGGCAGTCCCTTACTCCTGCCAGCCCCTTCATCGAATCAGAGAAGCCAGACTGACAGACATGTCACCAATAAAGTCCATACCTAAAGCCCTCCTGCTGTGTGTGGAGGACATAAGCATATGTTATCTAGCTCATAGTATCTCTTCCAGCTTTCCTAGTACCTCTTGCTAGAGGTACTGAATGTGCTTTCACCCACATCTATATCACATGGCCAAAGCCCCACAAAATCTTTTGCCATCCTTGTCCAGCCTCAAAAGGAGGCTGACAAAACAGTCATCCCTCAATCCAGGAGGAGAAATCTCCAACTTTCTCCCACCCTTTGGGACCTGTTGTTTTCCTGTCCCTCTATACAAACATATTTAGGGAATTCCCAGTGATACTTTTGCAGATCACTGGGGTCTACCTGGTACTCTCTGCATAGGAACCCAGTTCGGTCCCCTTATTTAGCCTTGACTCACATTTCCATCTGCAGATTTTCATATTTGGGCCCTTGTAATCAATTATCTTTACTTTTCTATGGCCTCTCCCTTGACTTCAGAGGAAGGCTTTTTATCCCAAGTATGTTTCACTACAACCTCCCAGCTTCCCCAAAGGCCAGTCCTTTCATCCTTAACAGCTAAGATGCATCTTTAGGTGATGCTCTCAACAGAGTTCCATGAATCATTCCCACTCTTAGAGATATGCTGATCTATAACCATTGTCCTTTACATCAAGGTCACAATACTAATATATACACACTTGAAAGTGAGTATTTACAAAACACACAGTCTCTTTTAGCCTTAGACTATGAGAAGAGCATCAGGGGAGGAGATATTGTAGCTGCTCTCATTAAGAGTTGAACCTATGACTGCAAAAAAATTGCTGACACTCAAACAAATCTGGACCTGGGACATTAGTCTTACCTTTCTAATACCAGTTACTGTGTAGGCATGGCCAGCAACAAGCCCATTCTTCAGGACCTTTGTTGTCTGTATACAAGGAAGAGAAACAGAAGGAAAATAAACCTTTTATTCTATCCCTGCTTATACAGCAGACCAATACCTACACCATAGACCTGTACCTGTGTAATCAGTGACTCTCAAAGCAAATGGAGAATGGTTTGAAAAAAAAAAACCCAAACAAACAGTCTAAGTTTCTAACAGCCATGCTCTGCAGCATGTTTGGAATTGGAAAGTTGTTTGGGAAGGTCCCTTCCTAAATTGCGGATATTTGGCTAGAGAACATCTCACTTTTTAAAAAGTTCAGGAGGTTAGGTTTTGATTTTCAGAAGAGTGGGGTTTTCCAACAGCTGAATTCTTAGCACAAAGCTTGGAAGCCAAGATTTGAATTCATGTTCTGAACTACACACCTCTCTGTCTTTGCTTATAAGCTTATTCCATGAGTCTCTGTGCCCCACTGCACCATCTGTAAAAATGGAAAATGCAGCAGGTCCTTACTTATAGAGGTTCTTCTATAGATAAATCAGTTCTTAAATGCAACAACAGGGAGCTGAGAGCAGCAGGGAATTGATCCATGTGCCACGTGCAAACTTCAGGAATATAATTTCTAGAGAGTCATGTGTGGCAGCTTTGATGCTTTTTGAGTTGCAACAACTAGCTGAGTGGCAGGAAACAGGTCTAGAAAGGTTTTTAGCTGTGAAGCCATTTGATGTCACTCCAAGTCTCACCCCTAAATGTGTCTGACAGCCCATGAGAGATCTGCTGTAGGTTGCTCTTGTCAGGATATCCCACAGATCAGGAGGAGCTGCTGCAAGCTTGATCCTTATATTAACACCACCTGTAAAATCCACCAAGGCTTCTGAAACTTGCCCAATCTGCAGATCTTCATAGGAGCCGTAGAGCCTAGCAAAAAAGACATCAGTGTATCCTTGGAGTTACAGTCACAGATGATAGATTAAGGAAGGCTGTAACTCATGCTTATTTTAGAGGAAACTTTCTCATTTAAGAAGAGAGGAATGTGGCACATTGCCTTCAAGATTGGTCATAGCCTGAAAGGGACTCTTCACTATTACCCCTCACTGCACAATAGTGGGAACATGCCCATCACAACTTCTGCCTTAGTGAATGTTGTCTGACTGTATCACTGGACACAGATACAGTGCCTTAAGAGTTCAGTCTTCAATCTGATTTTCTTCACCACTGCAGAGCAACTTTCTCAGCTCTTTCTGTTCCAATGATAACTCCAAATGGAAATAGCTGAACCTTCTCTCCTTTGCTGTTATCTTTTTCTCACCGCTAACCAGGATTTTTCTTTGCACTGCAGAGATAATTCCAGCCCAAGACCAACAAACTCCATAACTTACACCTTGTTGCTTTCTTCTTAGTCCTGATAAACCACTCTAGACAAAACACCCTGGAGAGAAACCCGTATTCTCACCATGCCATGTGACTTGTTGAATATCTCAGCTTTGGTGGACTCCCAAAACCAAAGTACAATTCTTCAGCAGACTCCCAAAGTGAAACTCATTGGAGGTTTCTCAAATTGATAACACATCAAAGGAGGCATCAGAAATCATTCGCCTTTGAAAATCCCTATCTGTGGCCTTCCGCTCATCTGTGGTATTTACAAGGAAGGCAATATCCTGGCCAATACACTCCAAACAACGGTAACCTTCAGAGGACAACTCCCCAGGATAGGTCTGTTTTCACACCTACTCCTAAACACTTGGATTTAAACTCAAGGGCCTGGATTGATATTAGCTACTGCAGTGGCAGCTTTTACTGTGCAGTAATAGAAAGACGAGAACCATTTTACTACACTCCAAATGTGGCAAGGCCTAGGAGATGCATTTATAAACAAGAACAAACTGTGTAGGCACCAACCAACATATTTTAGAGAGACTATTTGCATAACTTGGAATGAGTCACTTACTTAGCATATGCCTTCTCCAGAAGGGCTCCCCAGAACACGTTCTTATAGACTGAGGAAACAAAGACCAGCTCCCCGGCCTCATTCACTGGCAGGCGATCATCCACCACGACATCAATCCATTCACCAAAATGCCAGAACTGTCAGGGGAAAGGAATGAGCTGATGTTTCCCTTGGAAGGGACCTCCCCATGAAACAAGAGGAAAGGCAAGGTAGTTTGGCTGTGGGCACAGGACAAGCTGTCTTGGGGGAAGGGCTGCTTTGGGTCAGCGAGATGTGCTGACTCACCCACAAAGCCAATTCCTCAGCCCTACCCTGCCAGAGAAAAAACAAAGCATGTATCAGGTATAAAAGGATTAAGCAGAGATATTAGGCAGAGCTGGGCTTCTGGGGAAGGAGTTCCTAACTGCAGGGAAGCAGAGTTCCATCAAGAGCTGGGCAAAGGGGTAGAGGGTTGGAGCAGATGTGCTCAAGCCTTGCCGACTTGCTACTATGGAGCAAAACTTGCCTGGATTAAAATATGGGTAAGGCACAGCTGTAGAGAAGGGCCAAGCATAGGTATAAGCTCAGAGTGGTTTGTACTTGATCCACTGCCTACACTGCTTTGAGGGAGGGGTGACGGGCTACTCTCCAAGCCAGGATACCCTCTGGCTACGTGCCCCTGGCCAAGGGGAGCCACGTACAAATGAACTAAGGGTGTGACACAAAATGTGACAGAAGATTTCTGAAGACCTCCCACAGTCTGTGGGAGCAGATGTACCCGGAAGTGGAAAATGCCAGCATATTTCCTCTCAAAGCTCTGGTTTTGTGGCACGACTGCAGCCAAGATGTCCTGGTGGAATGTCAGGGCTTCCAGGGCCGCCAGGAACCAGCAGTTCTCTGCACCAAGACAAACGGACACATGCAGTTGGCTGAAAAGTGAGAGCTGTCAGCCAAGTTCAGGAGCACCACCAACAGCAGAAGAGCCGTTGTGCTGATGTCTTTACAATTATAACAAATCATACACACAAAACGAGACAATCCATACATGTGCTTTATTTAACCAAAACATGGTTGGTTTATAATGGTTTTCTTATGATCTTTTCATTTGGGTACTGTTTGGTTAAACAAGAAATTTAGCAAGAAATAGTTCTCAGTGGAAACACTCCAGTTTTTACTGACATTGTGTGGGTTTTTTTTCTGTTCTTGGTAAAAGCACACTAATAAAAAACCACAAATTTTCCCTTTTTTCTTTGAAAACAACTTTTCAGAAGAGAAAAAAATTTCCAATGGATTTCACATACAAGACTGTACTTAGCAGACTTTGTGTTTAAGGGCATAAAGCACTTAAAAATTACTTTAGTCCTGGCCCTACCTGTTTTGCAGATGAAAATATATCCTTTTACTTTAGGTAACATGGACATAAAAAATATTTTTCTAACTTCAAAGATGTGAAGAGAATACACACTAAACCTTATGCACAGAGAGAGCAAAATGCTCAAATTTTCCTGCTTCTGTGGTCTCTGTTCCATCGTCAAGCAGCAACATGACAGACCAGTAACAGCACTGCCTCACTTCCTATTGCAGTATTAGCATGCACAGAAGTAACACAGAGAGTGGTTATTTCAGCTTGTGGACACATCTCTCACATCTCAAATACCACCTTGAAGCTTGCCAGTTTTTTTACTGAGCCTACCCCAGCATAATGATTGCTTTCTCCACACCATGCCAAGAGAAAAGATAAGGACATGTACACCTTCTGTTTCTATGACAAGTTTTATACAGTCAAAATTCCAAACAAAATGTTATTTTATATAAGAATACTTAAATAAAGGAGCTTACTTACCCAGTAATCCTTGGCAGAGATCAAGTTGCTTTCTGTTTGCAGCATAAAATACTGGACTTCTGTGCAAAGCCTGGGAAGCACACAACCAAAAAAAAAAAAGGAGGGAGAGTCAAGTCAGTAACAGAAAATGGTTTTGTTTGAAGTTGAGGACTTTCTGTGTGAAGAGCTGCAATGTCATAAAATGAGAAATCCAGTGGGTTCCTATTCTAGGATGTAAAAACCTCACAGGTATGGGCAACAAAACACTCCCTCTGTCTATTTAAAGCTTTCAAAATACTTAGGGCCCCTCTGTCCCAGCAGGCATCACTCTGGTTCAGGTGTAACTCCAGTGTTACTGTGTGTTCTGCCTAAAATGGCACAAGCCTGGACACACATTTGTGCTTGGTCTACACTGAATTTGCCTCTAACATAAGTCAGTGGTGCTTAGATGCACCGCCATGGGTCTCATGAACACCTTGCTGAAAAGACAACCCTTCAGACCTGCCAGTTCTGCTCCTGCATCATTACTGACAAGTTTCAGCCAAAAGACTCTACAATGGCAGAGCACAACTGCTCAAACATTCAGCTAACTTGGCTGATGTCTCCACAATTCGACTGACAATCAAGCTACAGACTAACTGATAGCTGCTATAGAAGTTTCTGTTGCTGTAACAAGAGTGGGTCTGTGAATAATCGTTCAGAGAGAGATTATGTTGTTATTTTTTTCCTCTCACAAGCGCCTCTGGGGTTAAATTAATAACCTAAGTGTCAAACTTATGTTTCACTCTAATGACCCACAAATTGCTCAAGCTAATTTTCACACTGTTGGCCTCCCTTGCAGGCAGCAGCAGAGAAACAGCAAACCCTCAGAAAGCAGCTACAGTAATTAGACAGCAACTCCTATCCTTGGTGAATTTGGGTCTTCTATATGCAGGCCATCAGTCATAGATGCAGCAAGCTACAAACCTGCAGGGTGAATGGCAGAAAGACTGAAGGATGCACAGAATCCATCCTCAGAGAGTCTTTGCCGGACTAAGTTTGGTATTCAGAGCAAATGGCAGCCTTCTCATGAGGCAGCTTTAGAGCAGCAGAATAGTGAACTGAGACACAGAGGAGGTTTTAAGCCCATTCCAGTATCTCTGGGGTGGAGGGACACCTGACGGGCTTTGTAGAGGCCAGGACTCATGTTGACCTTTCCCTCCCCAACACCTCTATGCTGCTATAGGTGCCTCAGCCACAGTGCCTGGCACAACCCAGTTCAGGCCCCTGAGAACCACACTCTTCCTCCATCTTCAGATCCTGACTTAACACAAACCATCTGTGAGACTGAATTACATACAAAACTGATACCAGAGCTACTATTCCCAAGCTCTCCTGCTCGCCTTGCCCAGGTACCTCTACTTTTCAGTGATTTTTATTATGAGTTTTGCAGAAGCTCAGCCCTTCTACAAAATTGGTTAAATCTGACAAAATATGGCAGCTGGAAAATAACTTAGCTAGGAGATGCTATCTGTTATTACCTGTTAGAATTCCTTTAAAGACATGGTAACACAAGGAGTCAGCGCTACTGAAATTATCAGATAATTCTGTACATTACCTCAGGAAGATCTGATCATCAAGACATTGCTCAGTGGTTCAGCAAGAACAGAACTGCTGTTGCTAGCAACAGGCCTTATCTAACTGTGCTAGGCCCTTGTCCTGGACTCCTAGACTTGTTATCTATCTGTTTGTTATGAGAATTTGCTCTGTGACCAGCCCCAGGTCCTGCAACCAGGTGTCTCTTGTGACGTACAGTTTAAGCATGAGATACTAGCAAAGGCCTTGGAAATACGGGCACAAGTGGAAAACAGAGGCCCCCGAACTAAAAACAACTCCCTGACTGATAGTTAATTACTGGTCATGGCAGAAGCTCAACCTTGAGAGGTGGGAAAAGACTGCCCTAGGTAAACCAAACTAAACAGTTAAGCAGGAAAAAAAAAAAAAGCCCAACAAGAGGATAAGGCACCTGACACTGCCTGTGAAGGAAGCAGCCTCCAGCATCACAAAAGTATGTGGTCCATGGGAGAGGGTAAAAGGCTAAGAACTGTCTAGAAACTCTGATATCTTCTAAAAGGTCAAGATCTTGAATTTTGGGAGAGGGATCATCACCATGAGAATTATCCTCACGGAACCATGGTGAGATCACTGGAGCTGTGAGCTCCACAGACAGCAGCTCTCCCTGCTCCCTTTGCCTGCTCTCCCTGCCTGATTTGAGTGTTACTGGATATAAATGGAATGAGGCTGGTTGTGATTTTGGGCAACAAATGTTTCAAAGGCAATTATGAAACTCCATGTACCTCACCTCCCAAAACGACAGCTCATACAAAAAAGTATAATCTCTGGAGGCATTAAAACCAGCTAAATTAAGGTCTAAGAGTAGTCTGCTCAGTGCTAGAACTATTTGCTGGCTATCAGCTATAATCATCCCCTTACACTACTCACTGGAAGTCACTTACATGTGGCCTCTTCCACTGTAAATTTCGAGGTAGTTTCTTTAGCAGTGCTCCCGTTCCAATCGAGCTGATGTGAGCTGGAAAGTTGTCATCTGTGAACAGGCATCTGCTCTTCAAGCATGTCTCCAACAAGGCCTGATAGTTCTGCTTGACAGGTGAGGTGTGTTTTTGAAAGATACTCTTGCCTAAAGGCACAGGTGACTTCTTTTTTTTTAACCATGGCAGAAAAGGCATCTTGATGTCCACAGTAATGCCAGGATAATTTTTTCCACTGAGGATTCTGCAGGGAACTCACTGTGCACACTCCTTCTGGAAAATTCTTATTTCTTGGAATGAGGCGTGTCTTCTCCAGAAGAATTCCTGATCATTAAAATAAAGGTAAAAATTCTAAGTCCATTTAATATTGGCTTTTGAAATTTTCTCTTTAACTGGGGGAGGAGGGGAGTGTGTGTGGATGGGAATCCCAGGAGAAGTGGGGCACCCATTCGATTCTAATCTACCCCATATCACTGCATTTTCAAGGCTTCACATTTGCTGTAAATCTGAGTGAAATCAAAATGAGTGACCCCATTGACTTTTACTGGGGCTTTAAAGCTACAGACAGGGCTATTCCCAGTCTCCCTCTGGACTATTTAGGCTCTCCAGGATATTTTCATAACATGCTGCAACATGAACATTAGTCTTTATTTCCCCTCCCAAAAAAAAAAAAAAAAAAAAAAGGAAAAATGGCAAGATAAACCAAAGGCTAACAGACAAATGGAATCCATTAGGTGTTACAAAGCCATTACTCACAACCCCTCTTTTTTTTTTTTTCCTTTTTGCCTCGATTTGGAGAACAACACAATCTCTCCCAAGAGATCACATTCCATAGTGCTGATTATCACAGATTCATACACGAAACTGCATGCTGAGTTTTGGGATATTTTTTTGTAATATTCAAGACAGATGTTTCTCATTCCCACCCACTAAAACCAGCAGAGTGTGATTTCACAGCCCTTTTTAAGTATTAGCAGCTAAGCTAAACGTTAGCACCCATCATCTTTTGCTTCAAGTGGTAGGCTCTTGGGTGAAATCATGACTAAAATCCCAGCAGGCAAATCACACCCATCAGTGATAACAAGGTGATCATAATCATAGCCTTCTCATTACAGTGTGGACTAAAAAATGAATCTGGATACAAAGTTTGATAAATGGTTCACATGCCATAGTGACATGGTATTTGGAGGACCTCCCTGCAGAGAAGGCTCTCTGAGACTCAAAATCGCTGCCCCAGGCATCCTAGTAAACTGGTCTCAGTCATGAGCCAGTTGATTGTTACTCCCATCAAAGCTGAAGGTCACCAGCATTCTCTGGGAGAAACTATACAACTGCAGACGGCTCCATCCTCCCACACAGACCTCTCGTTTGTCCTAAAACCACTCTACAACTGATCCACAAAGCTTGATCCTCAAAGGCACCCAAGAGAAAAATCTTTAAAATACAACCCTGGAAACAAAAATTCAATTTTCTATTGTACAGGAGACATTTCAGACCTGAAAAATGATTTAAGTGCCTAACAACTCGCCTACTTTCTCTCCAGATGAAAAATATTCTCTCTCCCCTCAAACCTTGCCTATTTACAGTCATTGACCTTCACAGCTACAACAACATAAGCAACAGACAGACAGATAGGTTTAAGAGAAAAACAAAAGGAAGAAAACAGCCTGGAGACTGGCTGCACTTTATATATAGACAGACAAAACACGTACGAAGAAGAATTTATTTTGCTGCTCCCCAGGAAAAGAAGTGGTGAGCAACTGACATACTCTGAGCTATACAGAAGAGCAAATACTTCAGATTTGATTTTTGGGTGTGCAGAGTATCCACAGTGCCCGATAAAATCATTGTAACCTCCTGCCCGTTCTCACCTCAGTCTGGCATTTATTTGAATAAGAACTAAATTTTACAGATAGGCCTTGAAACCCAGAGATCGTACAAAGAAAACCCAACCAATGCTTCCAAAAATGGAGGTTTAAATCACCTAAATATGTAGCCTTATTTTCAAGAAACTCAGCCAGCAGCCTCAACTGTAAGAGCGTGTGTCGAGAGTCAATGATGCAGCTACTTTATATGTTTTGCAAACCTCCCAGCTGAACCTGCCTGTAGGTGTATTGCTTTAAACATTGTTCCAAATTACCTGGAAAACTTTGAACAAAAGATTCAACGAAGCATTTTATGTGTCATGAACAAGTCACTGCTTAGACAGCTACAGGGTGTTCCACCTCATATTTTAACCTTCTGCCTGCTGCCTGGCCGCAGTCATGCATACAAGCAGGCTCCAGATACAGTCGTGTATGACTGGCCAAGGTATACTTGGAAATCAATTGTACTCAACTTGGCAACGTGACTGAACCAGAGTGTCCCACTGTGTCCTCCAGCATGGGTGGAGCAGAGACTCTTCCAGCAATTAAAATGTCTAAGGGAAAGCAGCCAAGTGTAGCAGACAGAGGTTAAAAGCTTTAGGTTGAAGCCACGAACCGGTAGGTTCGATGGATATGACTCTATTCTTTGCACATTCCCCTAGTTAGTATGTTTGCCATCTGATCTAAGTCTCTCCAATACCCTGGGATCTTCTCTGATCTTTCTCAACATCTTGGAAGCCTTGTCCCTATGCCTTAAAAGAACCTGAAGAATACACAGAAAATCCTTCACTTTAATAAAAGTAATTGGACCATGAAAATATTCTTCGAGAGCCTTGTCCTCTCTCTACAAGAGGATTCATTTCAGCCAACACAACATGAGGACAGTGGCAAATTTGAGGGCTAAACCTGGAGCTGATGGACCTCAACCCAGCTCCTCTGATTTAACAAAGACAGTCTCTCTCTGGGCTGAGGAGACGCTCCTGATGGTGTGGAACAGAGCAAATATTTGCATGCAAAATAATACATTTTAGGGTGGGCAGAACAAATGATGCAGGGCCATCTTTTACAACTATTCTTGTAATACAGTAAAACGTTAGCTACAGAAATTAGCACTCGTTAGTCAAAATGGAAATGTGATTGTATTAGGCTTTGTTAATCTTTACTAGTCTCTAAACACACCATATGGAAACAGCACTTGCAGGTACAACCTCAAGTCTTTTATTAAAACTAGCAGTGTATTTCAGAGATAAAAACTCAAAGCTGACTCCCATGCTTCCCTTGGGCTTTTTAGCAAATGGAAATATCCTGAAAAGCAGCACTGAACTGTGTTTTCTCACAAAATGAACTCACATACAGACAGGTGGAGGACCTTGCCCTGAATTTCCTGTGTTTAGATTATTCTCCCAAAAGTCGACGAACACCTGGTGCTAAGATTTTCAAGGCTGAGCACCACACCTGCCCCAGAGCCTCTCACTAATGTTAACAAAACGGCTGTAGCAAAAATGCCTGGATGGCTTCCAGAACTTCAAACAATACCTCTCTTGAGCAAAGATTCACTTTCAAAGACTCTAAGAATTCTTGAGAATTTAAAATGCATATTCTTTGCCATGTAAATAGTTAAAACTACATTGAAATAAGTGGAAATATGAAAATCCCATTAACTCACGATACACCCTTTAGCACTTAAGGTCACAACATCCTATTCCTGATCATCCTAATCATTAGACATTCTGGCTGCCCACAGTTAAAGTCAAATGAAACTTTTGATCTCTGCAGAATACTTTGTGATCAACCATCAGCCAAACTGCCCCTAAACAGCAAAACTGTTTAGTTTTAGGGTGCACAAAATCTGGGTTAGCTAAAACGGCAGCCTGTATTCCCAATCATTTAGCAGGCAGAAGCTTTGGAGCTGTGACATGCAGGGCAGCTGATGCGGCTCATCTAGTTGCGTTACATCACATCCATTCTTCTCATGTTTGCTGATAAGAGCTTTTTTGCCTTTCCCTTCCACACTTCCAGAGGAAAGTACAGCAGCAGCTGCTGCATTCAGCAGGGTCCATGTAACTAATATACCCATTTGATCCTAGAGGACAGCTTCATCTCAGCACCATGTCACAGTGACAAGAGTTACACTCCTTTCAAAACCCTGGAAAATCCTTAGCACTGTGCTAGCCACAGATGACCACGGAATACCAGCACCAAATCCCCCTGTGCAGCACTTGGCATTTGATATCCTACCTTCTCCAGGTGTGTCCTCACAGCAAAGGATATTTGTTCCCCTTGCAGTAATGCCTGCTGGTTATAAACAGTATATATGTTATCTCTACCCGTGTATTTTTATGCACGCATGCATGCAGGTATATTTATGTCTTGCCTACGTAACCCCAAGAGCTGGTCCTAACCTATCAAGCACTGCAGTAGAAGCAGGAGGCGGGAAAGAAAGCATACTGAGTAATGCTGGAAAATTTCTGAGGCGCCCAATGCAAAATATTCCACAGAAGACATGAAAGAACAGGTCAGCCCATTGGGCTGACCGCCATTTGACTCACCCATTGCTTCAGTGTATGACAGTTTCCTTGTTTAGTTAGCCAGTCGATTACTCAAAGCACAAAACTCCCCGTCTCTCCATATATCACTGAAAAGGTAGATCAGGAAGATATGTTCAACTGTGTATTAATATATTTTAACAAGATTTCTACTTTCAGCTAAGAAAAAGATCAGAAAGGAAATAACCTCAAAAGCCCCACATTTTCTCAGAGCAGATGTGGCCATGACTGTCTCTCCACTTTATCAATAACTAAATCATAACAATTTCTGGAAAGAATACGTATGGAAGTTTTAGGGAAGTGTACATCCTATGACAGGGACAGTCAAAACCATCCAAGAGCTACAGAAGCCCCCAAGCTTCTGCACTGCAAGGATGACCAAGGGCTTCGGATTTTTCCTGCCAGCACCATCACGGACCACATGAGCCAGGTCTCCTATGGGCAATACCAGCTTTCTTTGCCATACAAATTGAAGAAGTGCATCCTTCCCACTGGCTGCATGTACATCATTCAGTCCCACATTCTCCATTTCTGGTGGCACTTCTGGGTACCAGCACTTTGTTCCACCCCACGGAGAGAATAGGGAAGAGGACAGTGTGTGCTATACCTAGTCACCTGCGAACAGTGGTAGAAGAAACAGTGGAAACTATTTTGGAGGAATATGAAGGAGTAGTGAGAGCAGGAGAGGAAGGCAGCAGCCTTCCCAGTTGTAAAGGCAAAGCAGCAAGTGAGGAAAAGGATAGAATATGCCAGAGATTACTTTATTCCTAGGCCATGACACAGTAAATAATTACCTAGATAAAAGCATTTTACATGGATTTGGGAATTTTAAGAAATGGGTGCATGTCGTGTGGTAAACTGCATTTGTTGGTTTAAACACGTTGTCCTCAACTGAAATCCCACGCTGTAAGTCTTCACAGTTTTGACTATAACAAAATCAGTTTGCTAGTTCTACTGGTGTTGTTATATACAGGTTAAGTTTAGATGGCTTTGCAGGGTTTTTTTTCTTCAGAAGATTTTTAGATTGCCCAAGGGAAACTCTTTCTGCTGAGAAAGAGTTGGCACACAGTCAAGAAGTTTGATCTGCCTGAAGCAGGGCACACTCACCCTCCCTTAAGTTACCAAATTAGTGTATTTGGTTTAATTCTTGGGGCCCACTGAGCATTCCTCTCCCCTAGTCCCTTTCCCACAAAACTGGCCATGTCCTGTTGAACCCATCACTACCTGAACTTTTGACACAGTCTATTTGTGTTTCTAACTTAGTAATGAACAAACAGTGACAATAACTGCACTGGCAGGAAGTTAATTTTACCGAACTACACTTCTTCCCCACATTCCTTCTAACTGTCAAAGTGTTAAGGTACCTACTGAGTCACCACCTCTTTTCAAACTGGGCGACTTGCTGTTGTCCCCATCCTCAGGTGCTCTTTTGTAGGAAGTAAACTTGTGCAACCCAAGGCAGTAGATAAGCAAACAGACACGTCACTGTGACTTGATTTCATGTGAAACAAGTTTCAGTTATACAATGTTGTGGTTTGTCCCCCAAAATTAGGTTTCAACTTGAATGCAAATGCTGTGTGACTTAGTCCAGCCCCACTAGCTTCCAGAAAAATAAAGGGGAATCTTCTCCAGCAAAGTGTCTCTCTGCCTGTCAAGGCAAGCATCTAGATAAGTGACTGACAGCCATGTTACTAACAGCAGGGACACAACTGAGAAACTACAGAGCTAAAAGTTTAATCCATCACTGCTTGAAAGAAAAAGACAAATTCTGTAGTATAGGGCAGTAGCAGAACCTCATCAATATCAAAGACAGGTATATCCTGAGTGCTGCAGCTTCTATGCAGAGCAGTCCAGAGAGCTTTTGCATTTGAATGGCTCACAAACTTTCAAGAAAAACAACCCTTCTTCCAGCAGTGACATTTTAAATCAAAAATAATTGGGGGGATATATATATTTCATTGGTTTTATTCTTTTTCTCCTTTCAATTTTTTTTTTAAATGCCTAAAGATTGTACCAAGAGACCAACCTGTCCAACAGAAAATCATCCATTAAAACATTCCTTGTTAAGAAATTAGAAAGAATAACAATGAAAAGAGGTTCAAATTTTCAGTTTGGATTCTGGCAAAAAGAAAAAGCTAATTATACTCTAAACTTCCTTTCCTAATTTTACTCCCCTTTGTTTCTATCAAGTGCTACACTTCAAGGTAAAGAGACTCCTTCAGGAAGTCAACCTTCTAGAGAGAAATAACTAAGAAAACAGACTGAAAAATAAATAAAATTGTGCAATGTTTGTGAATCACCTAAACAAAGTCTACAAAAACTGTCAAGATTAGTTGTGACCTGCCCTGGTGATGCAGAATACAAAAGAAAGGGACCCTCTTCAGACAAGGCAAGGAAACTCTTTTTTTGGCTATTTAGCCGTCAGGTATGCATATTTATGATTAGTGCAACTTAGTGATTAAAATACATCCTCTTCTTGTAAACACGGGATAAGAATGTCCCTGCCCTACCTGTAGCAGCCAGCTCCTGCAACCTGCACAACAGAACCCTCGCTTTCCTGCCCCATTCAACGCATTCAGGAAAGGGCATCAAGGTGGCCTGGGGAGATTTACAATCAAAGGCTTCCTGGCCTGACCTTTACTCAGCTCTGAGGATATCACAAGCAAGCACCAAAGAGACTCCATATATAGCTGCAGAAATACCAGAATGGCACTGGAGGAGCACAGCCCTTAAATGGAAGAATTATCTAGAAGATCAAAGTGATTTTCTCCTACAAAATGAAGAATTCCTGCCAAAATGTGCCGATTGTTAAAAGGCCTTTAATTTACGGGAGTTTTCAATGGAAAGGGATCATCAAATGCTTAAGCTAAAAGCCTTTATTTATAAAACTAAAGAAACAAGAGAACTGAGTCTTAAAGCGGTTTCAAAACATTAATTCCCCTTTCAGACTAGCTTTAGGCATTGGCAGGAAAGCAGAGAAGCCTGACCTTCAGCAAATACAGTCAGCTTGTTATTTTTTCCAAAAAAAGAAAACCAGTCCCCAGAGTTATCACTCACACCTCACGGGTCCTCAGGCTATGCCACACAGCGTATACAAGTACATGGGATCACACCACTGGGACAGCCAGAGGCAGAGAAAGGATCCTGGGTTGTTGTCCAGGCACACAGGGTAAAGTGTGACTCCGGGGGACTCCCCTGCCCTGTAAAAAACAACCACTTTTAATGCACTACCACTTCCACTTCCACAAGGCCTAAGGCTCCTCCTGTCCGCAAATGGTGGGGAAAGGGCGGGAGCCTGCTACATGGCAGGACTGCTTGCAAAACTACCTCTTAAAGCGGTTCTTGGACCCACTGGATCGTGTCAAATAAGAAAGCTGTGTGAAGATACTTTAGGGAAAATTACCTGCCTCTGTCCCAGCTGCTCAGTGGCGACGAGGAGCATTATGGCTGATGGCCAGCTCGAGAGACACGCTGAGCCACTGGCTGCCGCTGGAAAACCCATGGAGGCTTCAGCCTGAGCAGCGTAGCCTTCACTCGGCAGCTGTCCCCTCAGCCCTCACTGCTGGAGGAACAAAGGAGTGGAGGCAGCAGCTCTTTTATCTGTCTCCTCTGCTTAAAAAGTGAACTCTTCTAGGCACGGACAGCCTCGTATTGGTCTGGGGGAAGGGCTGGGGACTCAGCTCGGGGTAGCAGCGTTCGGAAAGAACCGACTCCCTATCAAATTTGCGCGTTCATGGTCTATTTTAAAGTGAGGTGCGAAGGGGAATAAAATGGCGTCCGGGCTGCGAATCCCCGCAGCGGCCGCTGGGGGGCGCTGTGGGCCGGCCCTGCCCTCCCCTCTCTCTCCCTCTTTTCCTCCGCGTCGCGCTCCGCCTCAATATGGCGCCGCCCGGCGCGGCTTCACCTGCCGGGTAGAACGGGCGGCGCCTGCCAGGAGCCTCCGACTTCCGCCGCTCGGCCCATTTCCTGAAGGGCCGCCCTTAAACGCAGCGCGCCGCGCTCGGAGGGCGCTGCCGCCGCCGCCGCCCGCCCCTCCCGCCCTGCCTCCGCGGCATGCCCACGCCGGCAGCCGGCGGCGTGAAGGCAGGCGGGCGTCCACCGGTACCGCTTAGCTGGGGCCGCGAGGAGAAACGGCTTTTCTAGCCTCCCCCGGTGACCGTTTTCCGACTGAAGCCGCCGGTGCGGGTCGCGTAAGGGAAGGCGGCCCCCGCGGGTGGGCGTTGGAGGCCTGAGTGGGGCATGCGGGGTTAGCTCCAGCCGGCAGCTAGCCAGCGGCGCCTCCCCGACCCGCCGCCCCAAGCGCCAGCCTCGGTAGTTGCTACGGAGCTGACTTCAGGTGGCCCCAAAATGTTCAGCTGGCTGGGCACCGACGACCGACGGAGAAAGGACCCCGAGGTGTTTCAGACGGTCAGCGACGGCCTGAAAAAGCTCTACAAAACTAAGCTGCTGCCCTTGGAAGAGCATTACAAGTTCCACGAGTTCCACTCGCCGGCCCTGGAGGATGCTGACTTCGACAACAAGCCCATGGTGCTCCTTGTGGGGCAGTACTCCACCGGGAAGACCACCTTCATCAGGTAAAACCTGGCCAGGTGCCTCCCTTCCTCCCTCCGGGGCATGCCGGCACCGTCGATGCCTGTGGGCCATGGTGGCGCTGAAGGGGTGTCTGGACCCCTCTTCCCGCCTCTGTGCCCCCGGTGCCCATCAGCAGCTTTCAGTTGAAAGCTTCCCTTCATTCAAACGCTGGGAATGTTCCTTCACAAGTACAGGGTGGTGTGAGATGTCCCATGAAACACCGACGTGGCAAAAAGTAGCCCAGGGCAGGCAGGACATAGGCGTAGAGACGTGAGTCATTCGGGGCCCTTTTGGCTGTTCAAAGGGCAAAGGCTACGGGAAACCTCGCAGAGGGTAACCCCTTAAACAGCCTTTCGGTTTCAACTTGATGTAGCTCTTGGGTGGTGAGGCAACCTACAGGCTAGGGAGCTTTAAAGGGAGTGCTTGGGCTTTTAATGGTCGTCATCTCGCGCTTGTGTCTCTGTGATGCACCGAGAGCCGTGTTTGAGAAGCGTGTGTACTCGAAAGAGAGACCTGCCCCTCTGCGGGGCTCCAGAGGTCCTGTTTCGACGGTGTTCTGCTATGCTGAGATGCTGGGAGCAGCAAGTTCATTCCTAACTGTAAAAAAAAGGGCAGCTACCAGCAGCAGGTTTGATGTGAAACTGTCAAAGAGAGGGTTAAACTTTTCCAACTGGACTTGGTTACAGGGATCTCTCTTCGGCCACACTGCCAGTTCAACTTGCAGCAGCCTTTCTCTTGGGATCATAGCTGAAGCTGTGCTGTCTGCCTTTCCTATGTGATTCATAAGCTTAGTGTTAAATTCCAGTCTTTTTCTGGTGTGGTTGTGTTGAAATCTGCAGAATTACCCCAGTGTGAATCTGGACGCAAGCCACAAGTAGCCAGCCCTTTGTTCCACCAGTATTTCTTGGTGGAGGAGGGCTCTGTGGAGAGAGGTGAATCAGTTTTACTGTACCTCTTAAGGAGTGACCTTGAAAAATGCAGAGGCTTTTTTCATGTACTGTAATATTCCTGCTACTTCAATGCATGAGCCAAGAACAGAATGCGTTTCTGCTACCTTGTCATGTACCTGGCAAACAAAGTTTAAGAGTAAAAAGGCATTTCTCATGTGAGGAGGTATGAAGGATGCTAAAAAGAATTTGGCACAGGGTCTAAAACGGAGTTGCTCCTCTGAAAATTAGAGAGGTTGGCTTGGATAGCATAGCTGTCTGGTTCCACCCCCGATCTTTTTGTGATTTGGTACGAAACCTATTGGAAAGGCTTTTTCTATCTGCTGGGTTACTGACACAGAGCAGAACTTCCCCTGAACATGAGGTGGTTGTTGGCTGTGTTAACTAGAGCATCTCTTCCTACTGCTTATTTCTGGCTTGCCAGCATCAGCACTTCCCAGCAGTCTCACCTGCATGCTGTTCTTAGTAGAGACTTACTGTGTCCACAGCTCTCTCATCAGTATAGTCCTTTCTCTGCAAGTGTGAGCTCCTTTTGCAAGAAGTTTAGGTGTTTGAACCACATTCCAGGCAAAAGATTGAGTCTTCTCTTGTGTGGGATAGAAGCAACACTTTTGCTCTGCTGTCAGCAAAGTGATCTGAGCCTCTCCGTGCATTTTGTTCACGCTTGTCCTCCCAGCCTTCTCTGTGTACAGAGCTGGGATGAGTCTACCCTGAGACTATGGTCAAGTAGAAGTAACCAGAAGCTTCTGCTTTACAGGAGTGCAGGATGGACCTGAGAAGGCCTTCCAGGAAGGCAGTCTTCTCTGTGTAAAATAGTGCATAAGAATGTGGAAGTTGAGGCCCTGGGGTTCTCCCAGGAGTTCTTGAATAGTAGGAGGAGTGGGTGTGTTACTCCAGTATGTTCCCAACCAAACAAAGGCAGGAGGTGCCAGAAAATTGAGTGTTGCTCGTGATAGGCTTCCAGTGTGCGCTTGCATGCACTGGTCATTAGAGAGCTGGGATAAGCACCAGATTAGCATCCAGAGTTATTGTGGGAAGGCAAGTGGGATCTAAAACTGAGAGCAGGAAGGAGTTAAAGGGGACTGGGGGAAGAAGTGGGAGGGAGGACAACCATTACATCTTCTTGGTAGAGTGAAGCAAGGAACAGCCTCTGAATATCTCTTCCATAATCTTATCAGGATGGGAGATAATTAGTGTTATCCTTATGTATCCATTCCACTCATATCACATCCTGCTTGTACTGCCATACAACTTTGGGAGATGAGTTGATGCCACTAAACACTTACGTGAAATGAACTCAGTCCTAGTGCACCATTAAGAAAAAGGACAAAGGACCTTAGTCACCTACCTGAGGTGAGTTTATTTTTCAAACATCTTCCCGTTCTTGGGGAATCTGAGGTGAAACAAGGAAGATATGCATGGTTCTGAAGCATCACTTAAGCTGCAGCATCTTGCAGTGAGGCTTCTGTTGTTAGGAGCTGGTGGCAGAAAGAAGGCAGTCAAGGTCAACGGTGAAAAACATTCCTAGAGGCTGAGGGGGGCAGGAGGGAGGTTAGTCTGTGTGGGTCAAAGCCAGTGAAGCAAGACCAGAGCACTGGCTTGTTGTCAGTGAAACCAGGCTGTTCTCTCCCCTGTTTCCAGGGATCCAGAGATCTGAACCTTCTTTTGCTGCGTAAAAGATGGTAGTGTTGCTAACTGCAGCTTTTCCATTCCTGCTGTATCCTCTTCTTGCTCACTCCCATTTTTCTCTTCAGTATACATCAGGCTGAGACTATTCTGCAGGGCTAGTGTCTGAAAAGCTGTGGTGGTGAGAGCAAGGCAACTCCTCTACCTGGGAATATCTGACAGCTAGAGGAGGATGTTACTGAAGCCTTTATAATGTTATTGCTTTTTATGTTTCCTGTAAGAGGGTGGGAGTGCTGGACAGAACAGTACTCTCCTAATTAACTTAGATTCAATGGTCTTTTCTAAAAATAATCCTGGCTTCTGTCCAACTATCCTGCTAATAAAATAAACAAGCCTGCCAGAGCCCTGCTAACTGTCAACATGGCTTGCTTTTCTGGTGTAGCCACCCCTTCCTCCTGCAGCTAATCATTTACACGTCCTGGCCTCTCCAGACTGTTTGTCAGAGGCCACATGCAGAGCTCTGTTGTGAACTCCCTGCGTGGCCCTGAACCTTTCATCTCTGCCTGCACCAGGCAGTTGTCACTGTTTCCTCAGGCTCTGCCCTTCTTCCCTTTCCTGCTCTGTATCACCTCTGCTGCCGTACAAAGCAGCATCCTGCACAGCTCCTGCATGACTCATCACAGGCGAACAGCCCCTTCCCACACATCCTGCAGCACTCTTGCCCACAGAGCCTGGGATCTCCTCTCCTGCCTCCTACACTGCTCCAAACCCACCTGGGAAAGGGTGCCCCAAGCCAGGTTGGCAGTAACAGAGCCTTCCTGTCCTTGTCCCTCACATCCTGCCTCACCAGCAGCAGGGACAGGCCTGAACTGGGGCAAATAGCACGATACTCTCAGCCACATACCAATTCCAGGCACTTCTCTAAAAAGCAGGATTAGTCAAAGGAAAAAAAAAAAAAAAAACACCCACAAAAAACTCACCAAACAAATTCACCTCTTGCCTGGCATTCACCAAACAAATTCACCTCTTGCCTGGCATTCTCTGCAGCCTTCCCTAACCTGGCTGGTGGTCACTCACTGAAGGTGTTCAGCAGCTCACAGTAGGGCAGGCTGCACTGACAAGGGAAATTGCTCACTGGCAGTCAGTGTTTTCCATAGCTATTGTTTGCACTTCTCTCCCAGAAATCCCCACAAACGTGCTAATTGCACGTGTTCTCCAGTTTGCTTGTTAGCAGAGGCAGGCTGTGTCACTGCCCAGCAGAAGTGCCTTTCTCCCATCAGATGGCATCAATAAATCCCCTTGTATTTGTCCTGTGTACAATGAGATTCCTGTACTGCAGAAACCCTGCTGCACAAGGAGCCCAAATCTCCCAGAAAAGCCTTACTTAAAATAGATACTGTGATACTAGGCAGTGCAAATCTTCATCTCTCTCTGATTTCACACCACTTGTTGCACATTAAGTCAATTAACATTGGCTTGTAGCTGCTTCTGTATGAGTGCTTTTGTTGGGATTTTTTTGTTTGTTTTTGGGGTTGTTTGGAGGAGTTTTTTTAAGTCATGCAAGAAATAAACACAAATGCTTTGAAACATTGGCTGAGTGGAGCTGTGATAAAATTCTTGTGAGCAGCCTGGCTGGAGGAGGAATGTTGCTATTATATGCAGGACTTCTGCTTGCACTGTTCTTAGAAGCTTTGGCTATAAATGACAAAAAAAAACCCCTCAGATTTGTGTGCATTTGTTTGGTTTTTTCTCCCTCCTGTTGCTCAAAAGCTGTCATATTACATGTACAGCTCAAACCCATAAAACCCAAACTGGTTATTCTCGTGACAAGGCTGTGACCTGGAACTGAGAACAAGAAGTTTCTCAAAAGCACTTCACCTGTTGCCTTTGACAATTATTACCTGTTTGTTTCTCTCTAGTATTTGCAAGGGACCAACTCAAAGATCTATTGCTAGGGATTTAGCAAATACCCATCTGTATATCACTCTAAAATACACTATATTTGACCAAAAGCAAAGTACAAAGCAGGAGCAGAGGAAAACCAGTTGCAGTGACTAGTATCACAGCAGTGTCCAGCAGGGGCTAACATATTTGAATTGCCATCTAGGAGGCCTGGGCTTAGTTTCCAGAGTCTGGCCAAGTGGCTTCTAACCTAGCAAATGGTTGTTCCAGTGTAAAGAGCTTTCCAGGGAATGGAGCCAAGAACATTCATATGATAGTCTGCAGAGCCCTTAGTGGGGAAAAAAGTAGCCCCTCCTTGTTTTCAGCTGCTTCAAGCTAGAGAGAAGTTATTGTAGCTGCCAGGAAGGTATATTATGATCACCAGCC
Source organism: Ceryle rudis (assembly GCA_033439905.1). Taxonomy (NCBI): domain Eukaryota; kingdom Metazoa; phylum Chordata; class Aves; order Coraciiformes; family Cerylidae; genus Ceryle; species Ceryle rudis. The sequence goes on along the minus strand of JAAGNO010009702.1, from coordinate 47,883 downwards.
AGGGAGGTAGCACACACCGGTGTTTGTTGCAGTCTGCTTTTGTTAAGCAATGAGCCACTTCTGTAGGAAAGTTTGACAAACTCCTGCATAGGGTAGGGTTTAGGTAGACAGGATAGATGGGGAGGTCAGAGCTGTTCCCTTCTTGGAATCCTTCCTGGTTTATTTCAATTTTTGGTAACTGATGAACAGCTGCTATTTCATCTCAGAGTTGCTCCCATTAAGAGAAGTCACTTATGGTGGCATGCTAGTGAGCATAGGACTTGGAAAACACTTCTGATGAAAGACTTAAGAAATACATGATAAAATGCCAGTAAAGGAGGTGGTCAGCTCCTGAGGTAATTATGAATATAATTGCTGGAGCTATTACTGCTGCAGCCATTCCCTTCATCAATATGTACTAAGCCAGATAAGTAGCAGTGATTTGCAGTATGTCCTGGGTGTGCATTTGCCTGTTTTACCTCTAGAACCAGTTGATTTAGCCTTGCCCACTGGGAAGTGAAGGTGCATTTGCTGCCACAGTGTCAGTAAATAGCTGTGCTGAACAAAAATTTTTTTTTTTGTTCCTCAAACAGTGCTTGGTGATAACCTCTCAGAATGGTTGTGAAAGCAGGAGCCCCCAAAAAATTATTACAAGCCTTCACACCAGTGTCTTGTGGTTCCTTGCATGAGAACTTACCCTCTCTGATAAAACCTGAGTGAACCAGTGCTGGGTGTTAAACACATGAGTCTCAATCATGACAAATCCTCAGACCTTCTCCAATTTCCATTTTCCTCATCCCCTGAATCTACTTTTAACATCACAGTAATTCTCTATTTCTTTCTATTTCTACTTTCTACCTGCTAAAGATTAGGTCAAAGCAATGGAAGAGGAAGTGCCAGCTATCTGCTGGTAACCAGCAACAGTATTATACTAACTTCCATAGCCTGGCAGTCATATTCCTCATCTGACAATCCAAAGCTTATCACCTGCTCAGGTGGTTTGACATCATCCCATTCTGAAGTCTAGACCAGTTCTAGCTACCTTTTGCAAGCCACATGGACACAATGGTCTTAGTTTTCAGTACGGGACCAGCAGGTGGGATGTTTTCTGCCCTAACCCACTCAAATACAGAGCTGAACTCAGTGATGGCTTATGGCTTCTTCACGAGCCAAAAGGAGCTGCCCCATGCACACCATTGACCCTCCTTGAATTTGGCAAGGTAGGTCAAGATGTGCTGTCAGGGTTCTATTCAAAGTCCTACAGCTGCATGGGAGACTAACTTTCCCTGAAATTCACCAAACTACCTTCAGAGAGGCTGCCAGAGGCTTACAAAACATTAAGGGATGATTTGCTTACTGTGCTGTTTAGCTTGATAACAAATATCAGAATACACTCTGCCACCTACGTGCTTAATGCTCAGTGTGCTTGAGCGGTTTGTAATGCAGGCCTGTAGCTGCATTGCAGAAGCACACAGGAAGGGAGACTTGCGACTTCTACAGTCAAGTACAGAAGAAGTTGGCATTCGAGAGACTGATTTGGACTGGGGGCTAAGCACATTAGTTGGATGAGTCTGTTGAAATGAGCAGCAGTGAAGTAATTGATATTGGCACTGAAGGCCGGTGAGGTTTCGGGACTAAGTCTGGGATTGCAGTGAACTGCTGGTTTTACTTTGCTATGCTAAATCTGTTCCAAATGTCTCAAGGATTAAAATACACAAAGTGATCAAACATGATGAGAGTATCTTCCCAGGAGCTGTAAGCACCTCAGTTTCTTAATCCACCTGAAATAAGAAAGCTTGAAATGTGGAGATCCTGACTACAAAAAGCTACCACATTTATCAAATGATTCAGTGACAGTACTAAAAATAGTCTCAAAAGATCCATACTCTTGAGCTTCACAATTACTCTGCAATCTTCAGTACAACTCGTTTAGGACTCAGGCAGCTCATGTCTCATGCCCACACCCTGTTTTTTTGCCTACAGGTACCTGCTGGAGCAGGATTTCCCAGGGATGAGGATTGGACCAGAGCCTACAACTGACTCCTTTATTGCAGTTATGCAAGGAGATGTTGAAGGTATCGTTCCTGGAAACGCATTGGTGGTGGATCCCAAAAAACCGTTCAGGAAACTCAATGCCTTTGGCAATGCCTTTTTGAACAGGTCAGTACTCAAGAACTTAGTTGCTCTGGAGAATAAAGCTAGAACCCAATGAGCAGCATAACTAGCAATTTAAAGAGATATGGCATTGTGCTATTCTTCCTTTCCCCACCCCCCCCCACATCCACATGGCTGATTCAAAGCTATTCCAGTCCTACTGGGTGCACATCAGTCACTCACTGAAGGGCAGATTAACAAATTCAAGTGGGAAAAATTTTCATTTTACTTCAACAAACAAAACAAACAACACAGCACAGTGACACGTTCATCCTGTGGGAGTCTAGAGGTACATCTCTTACTACACTTCACTCTCCCTTGCTTTTATATTTCTATCTTCTGTTCTGCCATCAGTTTAGTTCCCTAAACTGAAATAGTTCAGCCAGACACAGCCGCTGAGGTCACTGGAGATGTGGAACTGGAACAATATGCACATCTTTGCTTCTTTGCATTTTTAAACATTGCTTGAATGTCCCGCTTTTAACAAAACTGGTCTCTCTCCATTATGATGCCGTATACATGTAACCTAAGGTGCAAACTGATGACATCTCTAATGTCTTTCCTGTAAATGAAACGTAGCAGGAGGTTGTACAGTGACTCTGTGACATGAGGAATGTAACCTTTCCATTCCCTAGACCTTGTCCAACCATACTGAGTTTTGGATCTAGGCCTCTCAGGAAGCCAGCAGCACACGCCCATATCCTAGATGAGCACAAACTGTGCTAAAGCAGGCAGATGGGAACAAACGGCCTGACTACGCCCATCGTCAGCACCTTCCCTGCTAATGCAGGGTGGGAGACACTGCAAACAAGGCAGCTGCTCAACCAAACTCACAGGAAAGCTGGACTTGGGCTGCCTTTATAACTTCTGAGCTTAGAGGGTGTCTATCCAGAGATCATGGCATCTCCTACCAGCACTGACCACAGGTGTGCTGGTGTAGGCTGCAGCCAGAGAGGAAAGGGACTGGGGAGAAGGCTTGATGAGAAAAAACAGATCTATCTGGAGTCGCTACTATGCAGAGAACCACACAGTGCCTCTGGAAGCAGTATCTGGTAACTACACAGGCTTATTGTTCAAATACATCAACATGGTCCTGCATCTGTGAGACTTGGAGATGTTTTCAACAATTTATAGGGCCCAGAAAATCTGCAGCTGGCCAAAAGTTAGGTCAAGTGACTGCCCACCCACTACACCAAGGGTGGAAGGTGGTTTGCCTTAAGAAATAACAGGCATCCTGCCTGGAGTGCAGAGATAATAGATGAAGAGAGCATCATTCAGAGCTGCTCTGCTGATAACCAAGAACAGCCATGGTT
>JAAGNO010009702.1:20746-44337 GCA_033439905.1 Ceryle rudis | reverse complement strand
GCCTGGAGTGCAGAGATAATAGATGAAGAGAGCATCATTCAGAGCTGCTCTGCTGATAACCAAGAACAGCCATGGTTTGCAGAAAGTTCACTACAGAGCAGAAACAACATCAGGAGTAAGGAGGCCATGCATGGAGGGGAAAAAAGCAGCAAATAATTCTCAACTGAAGTAATTGATTTGTCCTGAATTCAGTTTGCTCCTAAACCAGCAAGATCTCTGCATCCATTAGCCTAGTACACTGTATCACACTGTGCTCTTGTTACTCTCCTGCTACTTTTCTTTCTCCTGTGAGGAAAGAGTCAAGTATATTTGTGTGAGGGCAGAAGGGCACAGCAGAAGGGCAGTCCTGCTGGCAATGTGGGGAGTGGCCACAACATCTAATTAACCCCTCTTTTGCTGACAAATTAAAAAAAAGGGCTAATGATTTCTAAACTGGCAGAAAATGACATGCTAATGGGGACTGGCTCAGCAGTGTGAGCATCACAGTGCTGAAAATGCAGATGGCAGTGCCCAGCTAGTTAGGAAATTAAGTTCATGCAAGAATTGACTCAGACAGAAATTGAGCAGCTATAAATCACGGTGCACCCACTAGACTGGATTGAGCCAGATGCACTTACCCCTGTTTTGGGCTTGCCTTCCTGGCAAGAGATGGTGCAGAGCTGTCTCTACCTTGCACATATCTGGCTGCTGCTATGTGTGTGCTAAGGCACTGACCTCAGCTGGGAGGCTGCAAGCAGGAAATTTGAAGAGAGGCAATCTCCAGGAGCCACTCCTCTAAGATGAGATAGAATGACCACAGGCAGGTCCACTTTACCTCTGGGTGGTTAAAGGTAATGATTGGCTATGGGCACCAGTGGAAAGGAACAGCAGCACAAGGCAGTAGCCTTCCCACAGACCCTGCTGGTCTCATCTGAGAGGTGACGGCCCACAGCACTGCATCCTTGTGGGGTGCAGAGCCTGCTGCGCCAGCAGAGCTAAGTGGAGGAGCAGGAGGAGTTAGCGTCCAGCTGGTACTCCCTTCCTGGCAGAGACTGGGATCTACTGCCTTCCAAGAAGTAAGGGAAGAGTAGTACAGTCAGGGTTTGGCCAGGAGACAGCAACTAATTGTGCTGCTCAGAGCCTGTCTCCTCCCTGCCTTCATTTGCAGGAGGTGGAGTGTGTGCCCATACCTTACCTTTCTGGCTAAGGGCAGAGAAGCTGCCCAGGGCTGAAGGGGAGATAGCAGCTCTGCAATACATTGTCTCTTGTCCACCTCTCCTGGCCTCGGGTAGTTCCTGGGTATTGAGAGAAGGGCTTGTTTTCCTCACTCCAGCTCCCCTGGCAGTACTGCAGTTCTGGAGGGATCCCAGCAGAGAGATTAATGGTTGCATCTCATTATCAGGACTTGTTTGGCACCAAGTGCCTGGAGCAAAATCAGAAATGTCAGCCATGACTTTCATAGCACATTAGCTTGGTTGCAAGATTCCTCCCACCCCCAAAGTCTGTCTTGAGAAGCTAAGGTGGAGTCAATCCTGCATTTGTGTGTCAGCAGCAGGAGACATCATGTTCCTAACAGGTTGGGACAGCAATGTGCCCTTGTGGCCAGGAAGGCCAGTGGCATCCTGGGTTGCATTAAGAAAACTGTCCAGCAGGTCTAGGGAGGTTCTCCCCCTCTACTCTGCCCTAGTGAGACCACACCTGTAATACTGTATCCAGTTTTGGGCTCCCCAATTTAAGAGTGACAAGGATCTACTGGAGACAGTCCAGTAGAGAGCTACGAGGGTGATTAAGGGACTTGAGCATATCCCCTATGAAGAAGGACTGTGAGAACTGGGGCTGTTTAGTCTTGAGAGGAGAAGACTGAGAGGGGATCTTGCAACTGTCTATAAATATTTGCAGGGTGGGTGTCATGGAAGGAGCCAATCTCTCTTCTGTAGCGCCCAGTAATAGGAGAAGGAATAATGGGTATAAAACTGAGCATAGAAGGTTCCACCTCAACATGAGGAGAGACTACTGTGAGGGTGACAGAGAATGGGAACAGGCTGCCCAGAGAGGTTATGGAGTCTCCTCTGAAGACTTTCAAAACCTGCCTGGATGTGTTCCTGTGTGACATGCCCTAGGTGATCCTGCTTTGGTAGGGGTGGTGGACTCTGATCTCTAGAGGTCCCTTCCTAATATTCTATGATTCATCCTTCACGTCTGTGCTCTGCCTGTAGAGGTAGTGAAAGTCTACTTTGGCACCACTTTCTTCCCTTCATATGGCCCCAGACAGAATTAGGTCATGCTCCCTGAGGTCCCGCAGTTCTGCCAGGACAGCAGGAAGGCAGAAGCTTTAACAACCTCACCAACAGAGCCAGAACACACTCCCTCATGCTAGCCTCTGACCTTATATCTGAAATCTCCTGTGGAGCACTCTCCCTAGAGAAACTGGTGGAAAATCCCCTTGCTTGCCTGAGCCATTTACTGTTAGACCACAAAGAATGCTCCAGGCTGTAACCATGGAGAGCAAACCTGAGCTGACAGGACAGGGGAATAAGATGACCTGAGCCTTTTGTTCTCTGCTGCTGCACCAGGCATTCAACAAGAGAATCAAGCAAGCCCCCAGTTTCTGTATGGGGTATTACACATTCAGAAATGCTCCCTATTGCCACCTGCTAAGCTGCAGATATGGGAGAGATGCTGTAGAATGTGGTCTGAAATAGCTGACAGCTTAGAAGAGAAGTCAGTCATTCAACTTGTGAGGATTCACTCCTGACAGAGTTTTCTTGGAGTCATAAAAGTAGAAAAATTCAGGTGAGGTTATAGCATAGCCTGGAGGAGTTCACAGTCATGAGGACTTTAGCAAAACCAGCCACTCACCAGAGTGCTGCAGGGCCCTGTCTGCCTTGACTGCATCTAGTGGCCCCTGTGCCAACCCCCATTCTTTCTGTGGTTCTGCTTCCTCCCACAGTAACAAACATGTTTTTTATGCCTGGATGTCACACTGCCATATTAATATCCATATGTATATATACACGTAGATATTTATAGCTGCCTGGAATGCCATCACAAAAAGGCTATCTGTCTGAAAGGCTTTTACTGTCCTTCGCTGTTAGCAGTGACTGAAATAGATGAGCTGCAACCCACTAAAAACAAGCACGAGTTACTCCTCTTAGGCAGTGATTTGCATAGGTACAAGATGGGGAACAACTAGCTAAAGAGCAATTACACAGAAATGGAGCTGCAGAGGGGGAAGGAAAGAATTACAAACTGTATGTAAGTCAATAGTGTCATACTGCCGTTAAAGCAAACATCTTACTGAGATCTATAAACAAGACTGTCATATGTAAGAGATAAAGAGCAATCCATCCACTCTGTTCACCACTGGAGAGGTCACAGCTGGTGCACCACATCAGACTGGGGCGTCATGCCTGAAGAAATACGTGGAGCAATTTGAAAGGACCCAAAGGAAAGCTACAAGGGTCTTCAGGGATTTAGAAATGAGCTGGAAAGGCAGCAAGAGAAAACTGAAAGAGATAAGGGGAAAAAAAAAAAAAAAAAAAAAAATCACAGAACTGTTTTATTTAGAGGAAAGACTATGGGGAGACAGGATGACAAAAGTATACGTTGTGACAAGAGGGGAAAAATATTTTCCACATCTAATGTGTTTGAGACTAAAAGGCATTGTAGCATGAAACATTTAGATTAGACATTAAGAAAGAGAGGTTTTGCTGTAAGGATAATTAAGTAATGGAGTAGACTCCCAGCAAATGTTGGCAATTCTGCATTGTTACGGATTTGAAGAATACTAGACAGCCATCTGATTGGTCCCACCTTGGGGCAGGAAGAGAGACTAAGAGATGTCGAGATCTCATACTATCGATGCTTTAGGATTTATGTGGTTAAGAGCAGCACACTTTCTGTCTGTTTTAAGACCAGATTCAAAAGTGAACAAAAAATTCCTACAACATTACTGTTTGTTTTTCTTTTTTAAACAAGTTATTTCAGTTCACTTAAGTTCAGGACTCTGTAGGGGAACACTAAAGTGAAAAAAAACAAATACCACTTCTGCTAAAATCTAAACAGCAAATTAAAACATTTGGATTTTCACATTTTCAAGAATAATTCACAACTGGAGGGGGCACGTAAAAATACCCCTGTCATAGGTCATAACTGAGACCCAGTGTTCCAGATGCAAGAAAATAGTTAAAGTGCTCAGTTCTGGCTTCTAATTTCTTTAAATCAACAGTAGCTCAAAGCTCCAACTGAAGACTTCTAAGTGAAATCGGAGCCTGGCTTGTCCCATGCTGCCAGTGATGTTCAGCACATCATAAATACCTTTTGCTTTTATTTTAAACACATTTATTTTCACACAGGTTCGTTTGTGCCCAGCTACCTAATCCTGTGTTAGAGAGCATCAGTGTCATTGATACACCAGGAATCCTTTCTGGAGAAAAACAGAGAATTAGCAGAGGTAAGTCCCACAACCAGTTCTCTTCTTAACGACAGTAGCAAAAGCCAAAGGGACTATATATGAGTTTTGCCTGAAGCTGTACAAGCATAGACAGAAACACTAGTAGAACCTTGTGCAAGATAAAGCGTGACTCTCTGGACTCGATTTACAATCTGCAGTGGAGAATTTAAATGATTTCAGGGAAGGTTGCTGACAGGATCAGCAGTACCCATGTTCCAATATTTCCCAGTGGAACAGGCTTCCATCAGAAAGAGTTAATACCTATCTGCTTTGCAGAAGCACTTGCTTTCAGTGACTTATTGATGAGCCACAGACAAGGCTCCCTTGGCAATCAACCTGGTTTCTATCCAGTTGGTCTAGCAGGTTTCTTGCACTGTCCAGACTTCCTAAATATAGCACAAAACTAGATTTGGCTTAAGAGCCGTTGGCATTCAGGTTCCCAGTTGCAGTGGGGAATCTGGAAATTCTGGAAACACTAAATGGGATCTGATTAACAGCACAGTGTCTCTTGGTGAACTCCTGAGTGTCTCAGGCTGACCCTCTGAAGTGGCCAACATCTGGATACTTTAAACCTAGTATCTGTGGTAAGTTGCTTACTCTGTAATGTAGTGGTGGCATAGTTCACATTTCTTGTAGGTTCCTCAGCCAAAGCTAGTAGCTGTGCAGCATTTCAGTAGAAGAAAGCCAAGAGTAGTGATCACAGCATTCAGGTTTGAAAAGATCAGTTCTCATTCACACACAACCTATTAACAAAGCGCAATTAAGTTTCAGCAGCACAGCCTCTACCCACAGCACTAAGGCCCTCACCATGTTTCAGTGTTCTGTCCCATAAGATTTGATGACTCGTGCATTTCCCACTTCTATAACACTGTTTTGCATTCAAATTTTCGGAAACTTCCTTTTCTCTTTTAACTGAGCAGCCACCTTTCACATAGACAGATTTTGTTTGTTTTACAGGTAACTTCCACCACAGGAACCTTAGCTAAATAAGTGTTGGTAGTGCTATAAAGGACAGCTAGTTGAAAACTCACACTAAGGTTTTTCAGCATGGGTCTCTTCACTGCTAAGGGATCATAAATTCCTTCCAGGCAGTTTATAAACGGTAGCAAAATATGCAAGCCTTCTTCAGAAGGTGGAAAAACATGTTGTACAAGAATTCCTCCCTTCAGCAGAGAGCGTTTAGAAGTGGAGCTAAATAAAAATTTATATTACATGGTGTAAATATTTTTCAGTCAAAAAAAATGCCACTGAAAGCAGCCAGTTCTTGTGGAACTATCACCATGAAGAAAACTTGCTTAGGAGGAAATATTTTTTGTTAAAAAAATCATATGCGAGTTAAAATGGACCCATTTCAAGTCCCCAAAACAACTTCCATAGACCCTTCCCCAAATCTCACCAAATCCTGACATCTATTGCAAAATTTTCCTGTTTTCCAGCAATTTCTAGTACTAAAAATATCCTGCAAAATGTACTGGCACTTCTTGCTCCTCCTTTTGCAAAATTTCTTTGTGTCAGCCTCCCCATGGACTTCGAGGTCCCATTCCTGCAGCTAGTCTGGTAAATGCCAGCAGTGCTAGAACACACAGATGCACAGCAGTGCACTGTTAGGGAAGTCACTGGTGCACTTTGACAGGAGCCAATAACACCTCTCCAAACATCAGAGAACAGCCAAGGCAATGTTCCTCGTAAGCAGGTAAAGGGGAGTCACAATCCTCTAAGCTTTTGCATGCTGTACCTATTTGTAGGACTGGAGGCCTGTCTCAGCACATGGGACAAGTTCTCCCTGGGCAACTTTTCTGCCCTTAATGCAGTTGAGTGCTTGTTCACTGGCCCTATGACTATGGTGTCTGGTCAGTCCACCCTTTTGCCAGGAGGTGAGAATTCAAGATCAAGCACAGACATCTTCTGCTCATCCTGCCATCCCAGGAATTTTTTCTTCTACACTTCCAACCAGACAAGGGGGCTGTCACAACCTGGCTGTCAACTAACAATGACAGCAGTTAAAAGTACAGGGTAGGTGGGATCTCGCTATGTCACCGTTATGTCCAGGATAGCCTGAAACTGGTCACGTGAGCCACGTCAGATGGTCTTTCAATAGCTACAGGACAAGATCCTCATCTGGTTTAGATCGACACTGCTTTGCAGAAGCTGGCAGAACTCCAGCAGTTTCTGTCTGCAGGGGATCCAGCTCAGGGAGCAGAGTGTCAAAAGAATGCTTATGTTAGGAAGGGCTGCTGCCAGGCTTTAGCTTGAGTTTATCTCAAGGAAGTTGGTGTTTGAAAGGGAGTGCTCACGTCCCAGTCCCATGGAAGAGCAATAGGAAAAAATGGTGAGGCTGGTGCCTTTGCCACAACGCTTACAAGCCAGCTGCCCTCATTAGTAAGTTGGTCTTGGAGGCAGATAGAGCAGTAATGTGGTTTCTAGGCAGAAAACAAGACAGCGCTAAAAACTGCCAACACATCAGAATGCTTCTGCCCTTCTATACCTTCCCAGCCTGCTTGAATTTCACTTGGGAATAAAGCAAGACCTGAAGGAGTCTTACAGAGGTTTTCCAAGAGACACTTTGAAGTTGGTTGGTTTTTTTTAACTGCTGGGGACAGAGGAGCTCTTCTTATCCCCATTGTTTGCTAGTAGTAGGTTTTAAGACCCTCGGACTGGTTTATATGTGATGCAAGTCAGGGAAGGGAGCAGACAGTAAAACAGCTTTCTATCATAGATTTGAGGGGAAAAGTAAAGATGCAAAAGATGTGGTAGGCTTTCCCAGTCTGCCCATCCCATGAGAACCAGCTGCATTTCTAAATATAGAAAATTCCTCTCACTGGGAACATCGCAAGTCTGTCTCCTTTCCCATTAGACGTCAAGAGCATTAACTAATCTATACAGTACCAGTTTAGCAGAATACCATGGTATCCAAACTTAGCAATCCATGAGGGCCACCTTATACCTCTGGATTTTAAGGCAGTAGCTATTCCTGTTACTGCATCCATGTTTCAAGGAGCAGGAGTGAGGAAACCATATTTAAATGAATGATTCAAGGTCCAAGACAAATGAAAAGCTTCAGAACCTGGTCTGAACTCATCTCAGAATTAAATTCACTGCCTCATTGCTGTTGGAAGGACTAACCTGACGGATAATGCTATCCTTTCTCTGATGGACAGAGTGCAGAGACCAGCACGCCAGTGTTAGAGCTAACAGCAGTCAGCTTTGTGTAGCCATCAGCAGAGCTTTGCAAATGGGCAGCAAGCTCTCCTCCAAGGAGTGCTGTAGAATCTAGAGAAACAGATATTTGCACTGGCTCTCTTCTGGGACACCACTACGTGATCATGAGAGCCTTACTCCCAGAGAACAGCGCATGAAGTTCCCTACTAGCAGACCTGTAGGTTTGGGCCTGTCGGAACAGTTGAGAGTGACACAGTCTGTCAGAGCTGAAGTCCGCATCCCCTTGGTATGCAATGAGATCACCAGTACTGACACAGTTGCTGCTGCTCTCAGGCCCTAGTAAAAAGTGTAGCCAAGGAGCTGCCTGCAGTGATTTGTTCTACGGAATTGCTGTGACTCATGCGTTTCTTCACGGTGGGCACCCATGGTGTCACAGATGTCACTAGACTCCCTGCGATATATAGGTTTCATTTACAGGCCTGATGGGAAGTGTTCCCACGATGTCATGGCCCAAAGTATCCTGCCCTTTACTGCTTCTGTATCGTCCTTGCCTGGAGAACAGCCATTTTCACATACTGGGGCATGGATCTATGTCCACACGTAAACAACTAGTCATTGCATTGCCTTGTCCCTGGCTTTGTGTCCCTCTCCTTTTATTGTTTCCAGCTGAGCACGAGGCAACAGTAGGCTGTAGACATGGTCACAGGGGAGGTATTTGTACCAGAGCAGCACAGTTTTGTCTGCCTTGACCATTTTAGAATAATATGGATGCTATCCATTTGCAAAACACTGTGCTGGTGTCACATAATGAGCCCAGGCCATCCTGCTGGGAGGGAAGATGAGAAGGGGATGACTGTACTGAAATAAATGAGGACAAAAGGAAGAGGACCAAAGGTCAGGTCAATCAGTACAGCAGAACCAGAGAAGGAGTTAGGACTCCTTCACAATTCATCATCTTGAGCAGTCTGCCATGCTGTCTGAGCCACCTGGTAACAGTAACTCATGTGCTTCAGCAGCAGTGCCATCCCTGTGGGCAGAGCCTTCCGTGCTCTGCTAACCATCAGTCTTGACCTACATGTGCCCTGAGCTAAACAGATCTAAGTCTGACAAGCTCAGTGATGTCCTGGCCAAGATCTATTTGATCCCTGTTTCAGGGTAGTACTTCCTAGATACATTCTTCTTTTATCTTCACCCCTCCCTTTCCCACATAAGCAGTGAGCACAAGGTCCTAGCGGGGAGGCAGCACCATTCCCCATCATCTTTCTTTCCAGTACGCACTGTTCCAGCCTTTTTCCAGCCTTCCACCCAGTTTCATTCTGCTGGCTGCAGTGCAGCCCAGGCCTCCCATAACCAAGGGAGGGGAAAAAACCAACCACCCACATACCAGCCTTGCCACGTCTCATGGCTAGAAAGAATTCCCAAATGACCAGGAGCTTCAGCACTAGAGATATTTAGTCTCACCAGCCTGACAGCGAGAAGAAAAATGCTAATGGCAACAGTGTTAGGCAGTGCAAAGCTCTCAGACAGGCATGCTTGGAAGGGAAAAGCAAACACCAAGGGAATTGATGTTCTCCCACTTCATGAAATGTTGTTTAGGGTACAATGGCAACAAGAAAATATTTTTTCCAAAGAGTTCTGTCATGTGTGCTAGCAACAGCATGATACACAACTGAAAGCATCGACCCTGAAAGCTTCTAAAAGGAAGGCATTTCAAATATTTGCTGTAATACTCCCCACTGGTGATGTTTGCTTAGATTTTGTATTTCACTCTGCCTGGGAGAGTGAAAGTGCACTGGTTAGTTTTGACTTCCCAGTTCACCTCCATTACTGCAGTACAGTAACCACTCTGCCCTTTTACCTGATTTTATCAGTCTCACAAGTGCATACTGTTCCACTGAAAGGCTCAGCTCCTACAGTCCCACAGTTCTGTGCTTCCTCTAAGAGGAACACAAAACCAAGCAGAAAATCTGCACAGTCCTTATCCTCTTTATTCATAGAAATATGTGAAACCATGAGCTTAAGTCTCCTGACCTGAAAGCAGGATGCAAACAAACACTCAAGATTCTGTTTGAGTTTCAGGAAGACCAAACCATGATTTCATTCAGGGAAAGGAACTGTCTTCATGATTTGAGTTGGAAATACTGGGGTTTTTTTGCAGTTTGAACTGGAAGATGAAAAAAAATTAACACAAAATAACTGAGATTAAATAGTTGTGCAGATAGAAAGGGCTATGTTTGTTTTTTTTTTCTTTTTACTTTTCTGTTAACATATAGCAAGCACTTAATTTGTATTACCAAACAAGTCTGATTTTTAGAACAGCTGTTCAGTTTGTGCCTTTTGTTGTCCACTGTGCACTCCAGGAATACCCCGAGTATCTTATTTCATCAAGGAAAAACAGTCATGCCCGTCACCCTCTCATCAGTTTGCATTATTTATGCCCATCATGTGTTCCTTCATCATACTGAGCAACAATGGAGGAGGACTGTGTTTCCTGGTCACTGGTAGCAGCTGTCAGTTACTGATGGCCATTTCAGGCCAGGTTTTCAAACGTGATTTCTCCTCAGATTTAAACTGTGCGTACCAGGATAATTCAATTTGTGTTTGGACACTATAGTAAAAAAACATCCTTGGAATTCCAGCTATGCATCAGCAATGCTGTGCACTGACCTCTCTGGAAATCTTGGCCTATATTCTGAGGTCTCAAAATCTGGCAAGGAACTGTTTTCAGGATTGGCCCAAGTACCAGGAAGCACTCAGTCCATCTGTCACAACAAAGGTAGAAATGTGTAAAGGGTAGAGAGGACAGGTTCTGCTCTGTGTACATAGAAGTTCACAGGCTGTCATAAGGAACTTTACTGTGGACAATACTCTGTAAGTTTTACTCCACCTGATTTGAATATGCCTAGTAGGGTTTCGCTCAATATCCACTGACATAAAGCAAGAGACCTGTCAGGTTCCAGACTCTATTCCCAACCCTGAAACCCTTGCAGTAAACAACATGAAAGCAAAGGACAGTCTGCCACTTCAGGTACTGGTTAATGTAAATATTAGCATTAGAAATCTGAAACCTACCCATCTTTCCTAGCTGAGAATATAGGCAGGTTTGCTGTGATTTGAGTTCTGTTGCCTTTGCTTTGGAAACCATTTAAGTCTCCAAAAACATAAGCAATTTTTTCATTTGTCCTTGGTATGGAGGGGGAGAAAATGCAGAGCACTGGCTGGAGGGTGTAGCTTCTAGTGCTGTGAGTCAGCAGCTCCAGGACAGATTATTTCTTTGAGTATAGCGAAAGGCAGATGTGATTGGCCATCTGAGGCTCAGTATAGAAATTGGAATGTAACATTGGTAGAATGTTTTCACTTCTGTCTACTTCCCAACACACCCCCAGGTAAACTTTACAGGAATCTCTTTATATCCCCTTGGAAGGCAGCCCCGTCCAGAGAGAAGTGTGTCAGGTTTTTGCTAAGATGGTTTAGAATGAACTGCAATACTCATCCCTTGCTTTTTGTCTTTCCTTCCATCCTCTCCTTGCTGGCACCACCAGCTCCTCACCTTGAGAAAAACTTGCCCCAATCACTGTTCTTCCACCCAGCCTCAGCTGTTTCATCTCTCATACTCTTCCCTAACACCCTCCTTTCTCCACTGTGCCGCCCCTCCTTTGGTCTCACCAGTCACCCACCCCGCTTCCCATTCAGTTTGTGTGTCCTCAGAGGGATGTGTCACTTCCCCCTCCCTTCCTCCCCTCATTTTCTTCTGACCATCATGTTACCTTCCTTATTCTTTGCTTACAGCCATCTGTCACACTTGGGTAACACCTGCCCCTCTTGGCACATTCTCCTCCTCCAGTGTGGACTGCCTGCTTGTTTTGCCATGACATAGTCTTCTTTGCTGGACTTTGAAGGGCTTTCAGACATGACATCACTGCGACCAGTTAGACTAAGCCTCCAAACCCTCTTAATCAATTTAAAAATTTGGATCAAGTCATTAGCTCTCAGGAATAGGCATTCATTTCATCTCATCTCCAAGAGCTGCTCCCAGTCTAGGTGGTCAGTGTTTGCTGTGCCAACTCTCTCATTTTCTGATGCTGTCCTTGGGCACACAGAGCCAACCTGTCAGTTGACAAATAATGACACAGCCATAAAACTCTGCCTCGTCTAGTGACTTTTCAATCTCTGGACAACACCAGCTTTAGAAGGATGAGAAGAGAGCTCCCAGTGACTAAAATTCAGCAGGAGAGAGGTGAATTGCTAAAAACAGCAGCGCAATTTAAAGCAGTAGTGACAGCAAGCTGTGAGATGCGTGGTGCAAAGCAGCAGCTTTGGCATTTTCAGCATTTCTTGATCATATTATTCCCATTCCATCCCACCTGAACTGCACTACCACAGGCACTGTGGCCCTGGTTCCACAAGACAGGAAATCCAGTAGTGTGCTTTCTAGAAGACAAAAAAAACCCAAACCAAAAAAAAAACCCTTCAAACAGTGTAGCTGTATGGTGAGAAATGCTAAGCCAGTATGTGCACACTCATTGCTGGTTAAATTGGCTTTAAAATGTTACAGCCAGGCAGATTTTATGCTGGATCAGGTATCATCCATCTTCCCACAGTCAGCATAAAGACTGTATCACGCCTGGTCTGACTTGACAGAAATGTAATTGCATAATCCTGTCAGATCTTAGTGAGATGCGTGCTGCCACGTATTCCAATAGTGCGCAGACAAGGATTCATTAAGCCAGTCTGCCTTATGGAGTTTAGGTGGCAGGGTGTCTCCAAGAATATCATTTTCTCAGTAGGCTGAACCCACTGACAGTTCTGCTGACTTGTCAACTTTGTGTTAAATCTGTTGAGTCCTTTTCGTACTGTCAAAAGGAAATCTGTCCCATGAAAAAATACCTGATAGAAGGAAATTACCATGTTCATCTTGTCCTCCTAGTACTGTGTAGCTGGGATGCATTTTCCCTTCATGTTCACCTTATCTGGAGGTTGTGAAAGAAGCTGCATCAGTGATATTAGAGAATGTGTAAATATGCATAATTTTTCAACAGAAATGCAAGTGCAACCTTAAACAGACATGAATTACCGAACAGAAAATCCTCCCCTTTACATTTCTGTCTGAACATCCCTGTAATAATGGTTTGCATTTACTCAGCTTTGGCAAAGCAGATGGCTTCCCAAACGCCCTGTAACTTCACAATAAAACTGTACTGTGTTACATGGATAGCTTCACCCATCGCAGAAATGCTGCCAAATCAGAGGTAGTAACTGGCTACTTTGGGAGAGGCCTTAGCAACACTAAGAGAGGGCGTGAGGAGACAATGCATTTGCGGTAGAATGAGCAAAGGAACACTTTGAAAACTCCTAAGCTGACTGTAGGTCACAATAAGTTCTTGGTCTAAACTCACAGACTAATAAACTGCCAGAAGAAAGAGTCAGGCCCCTATGCATCTGTGAAACTAAAAAGAGACAGGGAGGAGGAAATGGAAGTGAGGCTGGAATGCTTAGATTTAGTTACAGAAGGAGCTTCATGAGTTTTAAGGTGTTCATCAACCTCTAGCTCTGGCTGGAGTCAGGCAAAATGTCATGAGTTCTCTATGCTATTGAGTCCTCTGAAAATGAAAGCTCTGAACTAAAAATACTAATTTAAAACCTTCTTTTTAAACATCTTTACTTATAGCTTGCTCTTAAAGTTTTACACTGTCTGTCTCTCTATCCAAATGCTTTAGTAAAAATCCTCTTTTATATGCTAAAAGCAAAACTTAAGTCAGCCCTATGAATTCCCCGTGTATTAATTCTCTAGTCTGCATGAGGAAACACCGTCAGTGACTCCAGGTAGATGTAAACAGAGTTCTGTCATCCCTGCCCTTTTCACATGTCATGCTACATGTTAAGGCACAATACAACACATTATAATTTTCCTCTCTTCTCCTTTAAAGTGTTCTTTCACTTAAGAACAAAATACATACACTTAACACCTTGGTTTTCCTGCCAAGTACCACCATACAGGAGAATGCAGGTGTGATCATCACTTGTTAGAACTGCAGAGAGATGTTTCTTGCTTAGCTGGACAGGAGTAGGAGGTCTCTCAAGTTCCCTAAGGACCAAAGCAAGCAGGACCAAAGAAGAGTGAGCGGGTTGGGCTTTTGTCCCAGCATCAGATTCAGACGAGCCCATGCTGTTGTGACTGCTCTGAAACATCACCAAGTGTTACTCCCCAGAGCTTTGTTCTCTCTTTAACGGAGATATGCAGGACAGCTGTCAGGAGAGTATCTCCAAACAAGCAAGAAACTGTGAAAGAAAGTCTGCTAATCAATCTTGATATTTAATGAAGTCCATAGGGACATTCAGGATTCACTGTATGTTACTGTACCATCTGGGAACACATAAAAGGCCTAAGCAGATATTAATTCTCTTTTCTTGTTGATTAGGGCAGTATCTATGAATAAGAAAGAGAGGCTCACAGAACAGATACCCTTCAAGTGCTACTATGGATCCTGGTTTGATCCACGATAAAATCACCAGAGCTAAACACATAAAGGTATTTTTGGACAAGCTCCAAAACCCCAGGCAGATCAAAGGGCTACGGTCAGTCTCCCAAGTCCTCAGCTAATACCAAAACTACAATACCACCTTTTTTTTAAGTAATCAGCACCTACTTTTGCTGAATCACTGAAAGGTGGGCTGAATGTCAAGCACAGACACTTTCTCCATCTCAGCCCAGCTCCTATTAACACAACAGAGAGCCTAACAACAGCTGTTGCTCTACTGTCAGAGGGAAACCATCCACGTGATCTGACAGGACATCACTGTAGCATTACAGGGCACCTTAGAGAGGATGACTCTGTTGCCCATTTGATCCCCCCAAGAAAGAGGCTGGAAGTAGTTGTGATGCACTTCAAACACATGCCAAATTGACAGGAAAGCATCTCAGTCAATGAGATTTGACTAGATTAAGTGCACAAACATCTCCAAACAAAGTCTCCCCGACTCATTGCTTCCATGGTGAAAAAGCAAACTGTGTAGCTCTGCGTACAAAGAACAAACCATCGTGCCATGCTAGAGGACTTCCAGTACAGCCTAGGTAGAACTGAGCATTAGGTGGGCTGGGGGGGTGGAGAGCATCACCTCCATGTGCAGTTTCACTAATCTGCTCACTGAGGGACAGCTTACAGCCTGAACCTGGTCCGAGTGAAATGAGATATCGGCATCAACTCTATCCTGCTACCACTGCCTCCCAGAGTAGGCTGGGAAGGAGTCAGCAGGCGTAGCTTTACAGCAGATAGGCACTTAAACCTGTGGAGGTGAGCTCCCTACAGCAACAACATCTAAGGTTTGAAAGGCTGTTCATATCTGAAAGCAAGCAGGACCAAGTTTATTTCAAATGTAAGAGTGTCTGACTTGTGATTGTTACTGAGGTCAGACGCATGGACTGGGCAAGATACACTGATAGAATATGTTGGATGCTCAGCAGGTCTCTGTCAGATGTAATAGTTCTGA
The DNA here is from genome assembly GCA_033439905.1 of Ceryle rudis. NCBI lineage: Eukaryota > Metazoa > Chordata > Aves > Coraciiformes > Cerylidae > Ceryle > Ceryle rudis. Next base: position 29,258 of record JAAGNO010009702.1, on the reverse strand, counting down.
ATTCTCTGAAGTTCTCAACATCAAACATATCTGAGCAGAGAGTCAGGGCCCAGCATTGCTTTCTGCTGTTACTAGAGAAGGCACCAGTGTCCTAAGTGAGCAGAAGGCCACTGGTGGAACAACCATCTATCTCTTCCATCTATGATTTCTGCAGATCCCAAGGAAGAGAGCAGGGCAAGCTGTCCACATCCAAGAGCACTCCCCCCACAGCTCCTTTTCTTCTAAGAAGCAAACTATAAATGACTGGAGCAGAACACTGCCCAGTCATACTCCTTTGCAATTGTATAAAAGTTCTCAGTTAATACCAGTTTATCCAGCTGAAGAAAGAGTTCACACAGGCCTGACTCCTGACTTGAGAGCCAGGTTTTCACACGAGTTTTCTTAGTCACAAGGGAGAAAAGGCCAGTGGCTATAATCAAGATCAGAGCTCAGCAGTCCTCCCATTTTCAGTTATGGTCTAAAGACTGCGATGCAGTTGTTGCCCTCAAGGTTTTGGGGAAGATAAAAATTAAAAGGGGAAAAAAAAGGAAAAAAGCACTGAACTAATTATCATGCATTTATTCATGAAAGACAAGATTAAAAATAGTATGTAAAGGATATGAATACAAATAGCATATGCTCTGTCCCGATCTCTCCTAAAGGAGTGCAGCACTGTGGCAGCACAGATAACCCCAAATGTTTCACAGCATGGGAGAGCCTGATGGTTAGAGGGAGGGCACCAGTCTCTCAGCGAGACTTTAAAGAAAGTAGAAAAAATTCCACAGGGCTAGGAAAGAAGGTCATTTGGTTGCTGCTGTTCTAAAAAGAACTCTACAGAAAGTATTTACCATGCTCCGTATTGCATGGAGATGGACCCAAATCCGTAACGCTCTTCATCCATTACCCTTAGTTCTGAGGCACATGAAATTTGAACCCAGTGTTTGTAGCTTAATTCCACCTCTGGTGTTCTCAGCAATGCTGTCTTCTAAGCGTCAGGTACTTAGCAAAGTCAACACAAATCATTTTGCTTTGTGCACGCACAGCAGGTGTGACAAGATGATTACTGAGTAAGGCAGGCTATTTGCATCCTGGGCTTTGAATTGGACTGGGCAAAGTTAGTCTAACAACGAGACAAGACGTGAGGGTTATTAAGCAGTGGAGATACACATCTCAAACCAGTCTGGGTACAAGTACTGCTATTATCCAGGTCTCCACAGCCTTAGTAGGCTGTGCTGATGACCACTAATTCAGAAACTAGACTCTTGTTGCCACGTGCAATATTTCTGCAGTATCTGCTTGAATATAGCACTTCCCACATGATACGCATTTGAATGAAGCATCCAGCACAAGTTCAAGACTTCAGGTGATCTCTATATGGAGAAGATGAAAGTGATCCTCAAGTGCACACATCTTGGGCATTTCAGTGTGAAGGACATTGCCTCATCTCCACCTTTGGGACAAAAAATGTTTCACATTTCCCTTATCAAGCTACATTATCTACTGAGGAAGCTTCCTCTTTGCAAGCTTATCCTCAGGGGGCATCGTTCAGGGACAGGAAGCAGGCTTCTCTACTCCCGTGCACATGCATCTCTGCTTTTCCTCCAACCCTTGCAGGTTACGACTTTGCCGCTGTACTAGAGTGGTTTGCAGAGCGGGTTGACCGCATCATTCTCCTTTTTGATGCACACAAGCTGGACATCTCTGATGAATTCTCTGAGGTCATCAAGGCCCTGAAGAACCATGAGGACAAGATGAGAGTTGTTCTTAACAAGGCTGACCAGATAGAGACTCAACAGCTGATGCGGGTGTACGGTGCCCTCATGTGGTCCCTGGGAAAGATCGTCAACACTCCTGAGGTCATCAGAGTCTACATTGGCTCCTTCTGGTCCCATCAGTTGCTCATCCCCGACAACCGCAAGTTGTTTGAGGCAGAGGAGCAGGACCTGTTCAGGGATATCCAGAGCCTGCCCCGCAATGCAGCCCTAAGGAAGCTCAATGATCTCATCAAGCGAGCACGGCTGGCCAAGGTGAGTGTTGGCATAGAGCATCCAGTTTGGGCGCTCTGCGATGGGCAGGCTAGGGGGAAGTGGTTTTGACCAGTTTGGCTTGCAGAGCTGATGGATCCTACTCTTCTTCCATCCCATTTCACTCAGGCCCAGCATATTAGTCCTATGCATTTCAAGAACCAAAGCACCTCCTTTACTTGGTGTGTCAATCATGACAGGCCAGAGTGAGGAAGATAGCCACAGATGAAAGCAGGTAGTGCTTGAAGGGATCTGGAAAGCTGTTGCTTTGTGGTAGCAACTTGAAAATTAGGACCATTTCAGTACTTCAGAATCACATGCCAAGGGAATTGCTAAGCTCTGGGTGTTTTGCCCTAAGCTTTCTTAACAAAAAGCAATACCTGGCTTTGATGGATGGGGAGGAGGTAGAGACTCACAAAGAATGGCAAGCAAGCCTGCTGTATTGCTGAATATTTGAAATGAGCTGAAGCCCCTCAGAGCACATGGAAGAACCCCATATCAATTGAGAAAGATCAAAAGATTGCTAAAAGAACCCTTTCTGTTCAAGTATCTTCATTTCTAAGAGAAAATCCTTGGTTCACCATTAAAAAAAAGCCAGAATGTCACATAAGTTAAGGACTGGTATTCATACCAATACATTAAACAAAGTCTAGAGAGCTCCAAAACTTCTATGTTTGGTTTAGACTGGAAAGGAACTATTCCCTGGAAGGCCATGTCCAGGGGAAGAAAAAAAAAATTAACAGAAAGCCCCACTACACTCCCTCCAGGAAGTGCATATAAATGTGACTCTCTGTATGTCCAAGACTCACACACTGTTTTCACCTTGTCTCAGCACAGCCAGAGCACGGAGCTGAGCAGCACTTAGCACTGGAGAAACAATCATTAGGCAAATTGAGGGGTTGAGCTTGCTCTTCAGGGTGGGACAAGACAGGGTTGAGACTTAGGTACAGATACTGTCACCTGAGAAGACTTTTCTGATGTGCTCTTTAATCCTTGTCTTCTTCATTCTGTATCATTTAATGCCCTTCAGGTCCATGCCTACATCATCAGTTCCCTAAAGAAAGAAATGCCCTCAATGTTTGGGAAAGACAATAAAAAGAAGGAGCTTGTTAACAACTTGGGAGAGATTTATGCCCGGATTGAACGGGAGCATCAGATCTCACCGGGAGACTTCCCTAACCTGAGAAAGATGCAGGTAAGCAGTGGCATCATACCCAGGGCACCAAACATCTAAGGAAAGAGCATTACAGTAACTGCAGGGAGTGTAACAGAAGCCACACAGACATTGATTGTTGATGCTTGTGGGAAAGGCCTGCTGAAATGGGCCTTGAAATCTGTGCAAGCTGTACTGGGCGTGAATGCTTTTTGCATATAGAGCTCATGTAAAGCTACAGCTGCCTTCATTCCTCAAATCTTTCCCCTATTAGCACTTTACAGCAAATTATGTATTTTCTTCTTTAATTCCAGATTCTACTTGCAGATTTTTCGGGCCTAATATTGCTAATTTATATTAGAAGGAAAGCTATATCCTGAAAATCATCTTCTATCTCTTCTACTTCACTCTGTGTCTAGAAAGAGAGAAATGAGGGTGTGGAAACCCTTTTCTGTTCTAAGTAGAGAAGCAGGTTTTCTGTTCTGCAGAGCCAAGCCCTGACCCAGTGTTCATGTAAGTCAAAGACTTCCAAGGACCTTGGATCAGAGCCTTGTATTGTATATTCAAACAATGCTGGACACTGCTGCATTGCTGCGTGGCTTCACTCCAAGCAGAAACCTGTACCAAGTTGCTAGCTGTTGAAGTCATTACTAGCTCCCCATGGAAAACACAGCATCTGCTCTTTTTTTTTTTAATTTTATTTTTTAAGTGTATTTCCCTTAAGTTCTTGGGAATGAGATCCAGTAGAAGATCCATCCCATTCACTGCTTTTTAAAATGTGTGGTGTAACATTTAAAAATGACTATACCAATCCAGTTGTAGTGTATCATGGATTTGATGAGTAGAGAGTGAAGGAGAAAGCTGCAGGTCGTTTTGTAGTGTTTAGAAAAGAGTTATCAGCAGGCCCTGCTCAAAGCACTTTTGTTTAGCTGTGAAAATTGCAGAAGCTGAGCCACGCTGTAAGTACACACTCACCCCTTTACAGACATGCTACTGTTTTTATGGCATCAGAAAGATGCCCTGCATGATGATGGGTAAGAATAGTTTTTTGCCAGAGTGGCATCTCCTTCCCAGAGCACAGAGCACTGTCTGGATGATGTGTCAAGAGCTGCACAACCAGTTTGCCTTGAACAATTGGTCTTCAAGGGGATTGCTTCTATGTGGCTTGGAAAGGAGGAGTCTTATTTGCATCTTGCCATCCTCTGGGTCTTTAAGTAAACCACTTTCCCCTCTCTGAACCACATCCTTTCTAAGATGAAAATATCCGATAGCAGGGCTATCGGAGGAGGGAATGCTGAGCTCCACACTCTCCCTCTGCAATAGCAGTTTTTGGAGACAAACAGCAGACAGGCATCCCACTCTACACTGTTTCTGCTCACCTCTTGCTATATTGTCCCCCTTTAAGGATCAGTTGCAAGCCCAGGATTTTAGCAAGTTCCAGCCTCTGAAGAGCAAGCTGCTGGAGACCGTGGAAGACATGCTGGCGAATGACATTGCTCAGCTCATGGTGCTTGTACGCCAGGAGGAGTCACAGCGGCCAACCCAGATGGTGAAGGGAGGAGCCTTCGAGGGCACCCTGCATGGTCCATTTGGCCATGGCTATGGCGAAGGCGCCGGTGAAGGGATTGATGATGCCCAGTGGGTGGTAGCCAGGGACAAGCCTATGTATGATGAAATCTTCTACACGCTCTCGCCTGTTGATGGTAAAATAACCGGTGCCAATGCAAAGAAGGAAATGGTAAGGTCTAAGCTGCCCAACACGGTGCTAGGCAAGATATGGAAACTGGCTGACATCGACAAAGATGGCATGCTGGATGATGAGGAGTTTGCCTTGGCGAATCATCTCATTAAAGTCAAGTTGGAGGGTCACGAGCTGCCAAATGAGCTCCCTTCCCATCTCCTCCCTCCATCCAAAAGGAAAATAACAGAGTGAAAGGAAGGTTACAAGGGAGAGGAAAAGGGGGGGGAAAAAGAGCTAGAAAAACATGTTTACTTAAATTATACCTTTAGATGTGAGATCACCTTTGGGTTTATACCTGTTTTGCTGTATGAAGAAAAAAAACCCCAGCAACTTAAAGCAGAACAAAAAAAGTCCAATCCTTCATGATAATATGCAATTAACTCTTCCAGTGTACCATCCCTGCTTTCTGATGTGTAGTTTGTAAATTTGAAGGTAAAGAACAGATGTTCATACCAGGAGAATCTGATAAGCAGGAGTAGAATTAAAATACTGAAGTGGGCTGCATTTTTTTTTTTGGGTGGAGTATGCACTAATAGAAATCTGGTAACTGCCAGTATCACTCCTGACCTTTGGCTGCAACTTCTGCTGTTCACTGGGTCTCACAGCCTTTAGGACATTGAGATGTTGATAGTGGAGAGGAAACCATAAGGTCTCCAAGCTATTGGCCCACCTTAAAGAGTACTCCCTAATCAATATAAGCCCACACTAAAATACTAGATACTAAACCCCAGAGTTAAGTAATTTAGGAACCTTAATTCACTGTTAGATTCAAATTTTACAAACAAATGTTTCCTTGTTCTTAAAGAAAGAAAAATACAAATAAAATCTGAAACAGCTCTGAACTGGGCAGCTCGAATTCCTCATTGTTTGCTGTGGGACAAGCACAAAGAATTGCCAATCACCTCTACCTCCTATTCAGTCCCTGGGGAATATTTCTTCTGCAGGCATGGCCAGGAGAACCACCCCTGAAGGGAAACAGAAGGAGGGGGCACTAGAGACAGACTTCAGGTGAGCTGGAAGGGAGGAGCACCACTCCCAGGCTCATTGAACATTTCACAACCAGTGGATAGCATTTCCTCTTTGAATGGTGGTGGTGTTCATCATTCCTGTGATGCGTTTACTCTCATAGTGCTCAGTGAAAGCTACTAGGTCTCATTCTTGCTGTAAAGATAAGAATCCCGCACTGTCCATCATAAGAGCAGAGAACACAGTGTGGCAGTGGGCGGAGCTTGCTCTGCTGCCTATGCCTCCACAAACATAGCTGAGATGTTGACAGCCTTCACCCACCCTCATCCTCACCGCACAGTTAACACTTGATCCCCTCCAGAACCTTCACCCTGGGCCAAGAGACCTTCCTTCTCTCTTTCATACTCTATGGAATTTTTGTTTTCAAGACCCGATTTTGGCAGGAATCCCTCAATTTCCTATTTTGTTTCCCAGACACACACGCGCAGGCACTCCTGGTTTTTGTTGTTGCTTCAGAGCAGCGTGTTGTTCCAATTCCTGTTGTCACTTTATATAAGCTGAGCTCCTACTGTGATGAAAAACCAAGACAAGTATAACTTATTTTATATCTCTGTGTTCATATTATATAGAGAAATATATTCTGTGTATGTAGAATGTGCTTATTGCAGTACATTTATCACTTGTCTTAAAAATTAATGCATTAACCTTTTTTGTACCCTGGTCCTAAAACATTATTAAAAAGGAAAGGCCAGATCTGTCTATTTCTTTACACATCAAAATGAAAGAAAAAAACACCTTATTTTTAGATGCAACAGAATGAGGAAATCATCCTTAGCACATTAGCAAGCGTGCATGTAGTTATCAGCCCTGCGAGGCTTGGGTGTGCACAGCTGAATGACTGATCAACATCTGCAACATCTCCTTTCTCTTCTGGCAGCCTAATCACAGCCTCAATACTTGCTGAAGCAGGTGGAATTGTACCCACAATTCACCTTGTTCAACACAGGGGAGAGGTAATAACCAAATAAATACTTCATTAGGAAAAGGAATGTATTGAAAGAGTTTCCACCAGCCAGTCACAGATGAGAACGCTACAGATTCATTGAGATCTGGAAAGGACACAAGAAACCTTAGTCTTAAATCTCACTGGCTCAAATCTTACTTCATTGCCCTTTCATTTCATGTTCCTTACAGGGATTTTTATCCCAGAGTGGGGCACAGAGATGCACTGAATAAGGCAGTGGGAACAGCTGAAATAGTGCTGGGCCAGCACTCAAAGGGTGTGAGCAGTAACAGTTGGCAGTTTCCATTTGGTATTTGTACAGGGTGAGAGAGGGGGAGAGGAAATCGTGGGGTGGAGAACAAGAGCAATAAATACACATTTAGAGAGAAGTCAGCAGGCTGTCACTCCAGTTCAGCTACCTGGTAACCATCATTATAGTGTGCACATGTGCTAATGCTGTCCTGGTCTTTCTGTAGAATTTACATCCATCTGACTGCAGGTTGAGGGACAAGGTTGGGTCAAACAGAGCACCCTGCATCAGCCCTGCCTCTGTGGGCATGATTTTCTGGTTGCCCCTCACAGCACATTCCTCATGCTGATCATATCACACTGAAATTTAACCCTCAAAAAGCAGATTATTACTGATTCTCAAAGGGGAAAGGAGAAGATGAGGTCTATTAATCTTTTTCCAGTATACACCAGCAAGGTGCTCAGGTAGGCCAAAAATTCATTGTAATAGTTATTAAATGTCTTTCAGGGCACAAAGCCCTTTGTATGCCACATCAAGCACAAGTTCACAAGCCTAACCACTAGCCTGTTGTTAAAAATGCATGTAGTAGATTAGTTTTCATTATGTTGAGGGCAGTTGTGCTTTAGCCATCTCAAAAAACAGACTGCTGTTAAACAGGAAACTGCAAGAGGTGTTCTGCGTCACCAGAAGCAGCAGTCACCACCTCGCCACAGCTAGGACATGCCAGCGCTACAGCACATACCACAGCTCCTGCCTCTGCTCTGCATGCCATGCAGAGCCTGCTGCACTTTATATACCCATGCCAGCTTCTCTGGGATGTGTCAGCAGGACTCAGAAGAGACAGCAGCACAAAGAGCTCTGCCAGCACGGGTCAGGTGCACAAACCACCGCAGCGCTGCGGCGTGGGGGTGTTCTTTCAACACTCACTCGGAAAAGCAACTTCCCCAGTCATGTTGGAGGGGAAATAAACAGCACAAGCATTTTAGTGAAAAACAGGCAGTTACTTAATACAACGACACTGTGGTTCAGGAGCAAGGCAGGGGACGAAGCAACCCTGTTACAGAGAGGGAACAGGACAGCCACTTAAGAGGCAGTGTTACCAGACAGGCACTTTACAAACAGTCCTCCATATTCACAGATTCATCCAGCACATTTCACTTTTGCTAAGCTCTTCAGGAAATGAAACCAGAAACTATACCAAACCTCAAGCACCCTGTGGTTCACTACACAAAAATCATGTGCAATCTTGTCTCTCCAGCAGGGCTGTGAAAACATGCATGTATTTCTCCACCCCATTACCCAGACCGCAGCTGCCACCACCCGCACCCCCCCCCCCCCCCCCCCCCCCCCACCACCCACACCCCCGCCCACTCTCAGTCTCAGATCCCGAGACCCA
>JAAGNO010009702.1:0-20646 GCA_033439905.1 Ceryle rudis | reverse complement strand
TTCTTACACCATCAGAGCTACAACTATTTGGGCCATCCCAGCCACCTGCCTTGTTTCTCACATTTGTGAGAAGGATGCAATTTCCCAGGCCCACCAGGACTTCAGGCTCTGCACACAGCCCTCCACCCTGTGCATGTTCTTGCCAGTTCACAGAGCCACGTGCCCAAAGGCGATTGATTATCTATATCCAACAGCACTTCCTTTTTCCAAGAACAGTTCTCAGTTACTGAACAAGGTTTCCCCAGGAAGTTATACAGAGGAACCTATTCATTTGTTCTTGTGTGTGCATGGGGGATTCTATCACATGAACATACCAGTTTCCCCTCTCTTCTCTGTTCCCTCTACCAATCCTCAGACATAAGAGCTTCCACAAGGTCAGAACACCACAAAGGTACTTTCTCCGAGTATGAACCTCACTTTGTCTTTTCTCTTTCTGTTCCTTTGGGGGAAGGATTTAAAGAAGAAAAATCTGTACCTACATGCTACACGGGCTAATATTATATGGGTTTCTTGAAAATTAAGTTCTCATTACTGGAGAACATGACAGGCAGATTGGATCAACAGCGCTATACAGCCATTTATTTGAAGGGAAGGATAGTAATTACACTAAGTTCCCTGAATAAGATTTCACAGGAGGTGTGTAGTTTAGCAAAAGGCAATTACTTCTGTGAGATGGAATTTTGCCAGCATACTGGAATTCAGAGGGATTTTTAATCAAACATAAAAGGTTAGAATCAGTTTTTCCATCATCTTGAGTTCCAACATAAACTTTATACAACAAAGCAACTGGAAATTGTTCTTTTAACTTGCTCTCCTTATTACACTTTAATGCTTTGTCCATATGTCAGCAACCTTTGGTTGGGGAACACAGAGTTATGGGCCATTTGACCTTTCATAGAGTGACAGTGTTCCTACAAGCCCAGCAGGAACTGGGGACAAGCCTCTCCAGAATTCACATCAGAACATGCTACACCACTTGCACCATTGTTAGCTTCCTCCTCTGCTACTGTTCATCTCAATGTCTCTCATTATAGAGACAAGCTGTGAGAAGAGAGATTAGATGACTCTACATTTTAGACTTTGGCAAATCAAGGGATATGATGGACTATTTAACCCCTTCCTAGGCTCAGAAGTCTTCAAGTCCTTCAAAGCTTGACAGATGGGTGTTTGGAAGCACAGAGAACAGCATTGATTTATTCCAGAGGAGCAGCTTGACTATAACAGTTATTTTTGTGGAGTTTTCATAATACAGCACCTATTATTTTCTGGTCTTTCCTTCCTTGTGCTTATGAGCCTTCCCCCTCCTCCAGTCTGTGCAAGGGCACAGGAAAACAAGGCTTAGTGTGGAAACTCAACAAACTAAGAAGTTTAAGGCTAGTGCAGGCAAGTCCATGTAGCTTTCCAGCTCCTTCAGGCACTGCAGATAGAGCAACAAAGCCAGTCTTTAAATCAGGTTGAATGTGCTTTAAAACAATTCCTCTCTGCCTGAAGGGAGAGAAATCCCTGGCAAGTATGGCACACATTCCCCATAGTGTGCTCATTCCACTGATCCCTTCTCTAGTGAGGAGCACACCAAACACTGTACGAGTTGCTAGGTTTAAAATGGGCTCTTCTCCAGTTAGTAACATATCATGTAAACAAGTGTCAGCAAGGGCTCCATTAATGTCTTCTGAAGATGTGGATGTGGGAGATATTTATAAGCCTCGGATTATATCATCCTCCTTGCCTGTGCTGTTGCACAGACAAATAAAGGGCATATGCGTGGAATTCCTGTCCTTACATCTCAAGATTGCTGCAATCAAATGCCAACTAAAAAACTTCCTCTAAATAGCTTTTACCCACCACTCAGTCCACCACCCTATGTATTTATCGCCATGACGAGAATCACAGAAGCTCCTTATAAGGTGATGGCAGCAGTGAGACCAGAAGGAACTGCAGCTCCCAGACAAAGCCCTCTGGCCACTTCTCTCACCTCCTTCAACTGTTAGTTTTCAAGGCACAGCAGCTTTTTTCCTAGAGACAGTGGAAAAATATCAAAATAGCAGCTCGGTGCCTGCCTGTCTATCATGTTTAAACCATTCACAAAACAGACAAGGGAATTATCTGCATCCAACCATCTTTAAAGATCACATGTCATACCACACAGGCATCTCCAGTTTGTACCTTAACTGCATAGCTGGGATGACAGCTAACAGGTATGTTAAATTCTCAAAAGCAGAATTGCTCCCTGATTAGGATGAAAGGACCCAATCTCTCAGTCAAGAGTTCCTTCTTATGCCAATTGGAAGTTTTAATTCCTCTATATCCACAGAAAGGTAATAAGCAGTTTAAGCATCCCCAACAGCTAACTAGCACCTCTCAATCCAGGTCTAGCACAGAGCAAACCCTTGACAAATAAGGAAATTTGCACCGTCTGCCATCAGGAAAGATTAGTTCTCTAACTAAGATCATCATCTTTGATCACTCATCCTGCCAAAGGGATGACAGCAGACTGAGGACCGTCCTCTCCTCCAAGAGATCACAGCTTGCAAGCTAAACTATAAAAAGAAATGGTGACGTGCTTCCCAGGGTCCCACCAGTAGTCACTAACGTACATTAGCAAACCACACCTAAATCCCTTCTTCCTTCCGAGCCATGCAAGACTTGACTCTTCCTCCTGAAACTGAGCAGCCTTGAAAGGGGAAAGGAGCAAAGGAGATGATCTAGTGGTTGCCATTAAATGCTGGCCTGCAGCTTTGTCAGGGGCAACAGATAATCCAACAGCTAGAAGAGCAATTGAGAAACAAGTTTTACTGCCCAGAGATGTCTCACATGCACAGGAGTGGACAGAGACTGTTACAGAATAGGAGTTATACAAGCAGTGAATGTCATCCCCCAGTCTCACAGGGAGCCTTAATCAAAAAAACCACTATGGTCAAGTACTGATGATACACTGGGACCTAGTTTTCAACCTCTGATTCAAACCTGCTTCAGCCCAAGGCAGGCTGTACATGCTGTAACCAGCAATTGGCTCTTGACAGAGCTTCACATGTACTTCACCATACCAGCTGTAACCATCAACTACAGCAATGCTGTAGTTGCAACAAAAATGGTTGAATGACTTGTAAACATCCAGACCCACAGTAACCAAACCACAGTCCGACACAGCCCCACTGGCAGTCTTAAAGCTGTCTGTGCAACCATGCGACCTTTATGGTGGGAGGAGGTTTATGGTAGGTTGGTGTGTCCCCTCCCTCCCCAAAACACTTCTCAAGAACGGTGACTGACAAGGCAGTGATGTTTGGCAGCAGTACTTTAAGCTCTGCTGCTTTGATTGCTCCAGCTCTTTGCCTGCAGTACTTTCCCAGCCTTGCAAGCTGTGTTCCCTGTGTCTGAGGAGAGGGGATGTTGGGGAGGAAACTACCAGGCTTCAGGCACAGCACTGCAGCAGATCAGCCTAGAGACACCATACCTATGAAGCAGTGAAGTCTAGGCTTGAACAGCTCTTCCCTCCCCCTCCATTCTCTACACAGCTCAGTCAAACCCCATAAGCACCACTTCATCTCAGCCTTGACAGCATTTCAGTATAGACCCAAGGTCAGAGTTTCACATTACTTGTGAGAACCTGGAATGAGCAGTTACAAGCTTTGTTTGTGGTTTTTCATAATGATTCCTCTTCTCAAGGCCACTCTCTGTCCTTCTTCCCCTCCCACTAGGGCTTTTTGGGGAAGTGCAGATCTCAAACCTGTGCAGTAGGAGGAGGGGAAGAAAAGTGTCTATCCTGACATCTCGAAGATATTCTGAGATGGGTGAGAGTCATGGCCCTTGTCCTGTAGCCCCCTGGAGAAAAACAGTGCATGTCAGATCCCAAAGAAATACGGCAGAGGTGGCTGCCCAGCCCTCAGGAGAAGCTGCCAGAAGCACAGAGGGACCCCCAAGGGTTCAGAGGTGGGACCAGAGGACAGGGAGAAGCTGCTGGAAGTTGGCTGAGGTGCCATATCCATGCAGCCAGGGCAGGCTGATGCATGTAGGACATGTTGAAAGCAGGTCATGCTTCTGTGGAGGTCTGCCCAGCCATCCCAGAGCCACTGCTCTCCACCCAGCAGGAAACATGGAGGTCTTCTTCACGGGAGAGTGAAATAAGCCCTGCAAAGCAGATGATAAACTGCTAATGTGACAAACAAGGACATGTTGCCCTTTCCAGCTGCCTCTATCCCAGCCTTGTAGGGATCACATGAGGTCACAAATATTTCTAATGATCTGCTTCCGATGGGTTGCCTCACTCCATTTCACAGAAATAAAGGCAGCCTGGCGGCCTTTCACCGCTTCCTTTCAGGAGGACAGTTATGAACAAAAGCTGGTGCGGTCCTGACGAGAGCTGTGGGACACACACTGTTACAGCCCGAGAGGCACGCGCCAGCTGCAGCCCTTCCCCAGAAGGGTATTTACTCATCCAGCTTCTGGTGGGCTCACCTTAGGCACTTGGTGATGCCTGGGGGAAAGAAGATGCTCAGACATGTCTTCCCATCATCTCCAGGGCTGGTCAGACCTGTTCACAGCCCATTTCCCCCTGCTTCTGGTGGAGAAAATGCCTTTCAAGGACCCCACCAACATGGCTGAAGGTTTGCAATTAAGCTGCTAGACCCGCCAATGAGCTTATAGCTTTAGTTATTCTCAAGAACCTCAGATGCAATGTCATCACCTGCCCCAAAGTCCACTGCTAGAGAGGTGAGGGAGACAAGCACCTCCCAGCCCTGTAAACAACTGCTGACTCCAGCAAGAGAGTGCAGGCCAAGAGGCCATTTGCAAGGCAGGCAGGCTGCTGTTATCAGCTTCCCAGAGATGAATGTGCAAAATACCTGGCATATTATACTTCTTGGATCATTCATATTCAACAACTGTGTAGCCAAGAGGGAAGGGAAGGGGGGCAGAAAGAGGCTCTTCACTTCTGCTCAGGAAGATGAGATAAAGGAGAGGAAGAGTGGTTTTTACAGTCCCAGCAAACAGCTATTTACTTCCTAACAAAGCACAAGTGCAAACACAGAATGCAGTCCAAGGAGAGAAAAAGGCCACTGTTTACTGGGATTCAGACAAATGTCTTCAAATGATCTATTAGAAGGATAAGTACATTTTAAAATGAGACAAATGGGTTCACACACACGAGCAGTTAGTATGCTGTACCTGTGTTTATCAGCTATGCCTGGCCAAAGACTTCAAGCAATCACAGAACTACCCAGATTCCCTGAAGCACTGAACACTGGTGTGCTGCACCTCTTTTCATAGAGTGCTCTGGGTTCAAGACCACTGTTTAAAAACTGGAGGGTGAAAAAAAATTGATCTTTGTATTTAAAGGTTTGTTTCAGAGAGTGGTGTCAGACCAGCAGCCAATAAGCACAGCCAAGTTTTGGAGTGCACTCATCTGTTATGAGATAGAAGGATGGAGATCTTTAACTTCTCTGATGCTGGTTTCATAGGGAGCCCTCCAGCCAAGAGGGACCCTAAATCATGCTAAGAAATGCATTTCTCCAAAAATATCACCACTCCTCACACTCAAAAGCCTGGTCACACCATGGTGTATTTCTAAATGCCAGGCCAGAGCCCAGAAGCCCATGGAAACATGCTCTGTGCCACAGGCTGCTCTCAGTGTGCTTAACCAGAGCATCACCCCAGCTCCCCTGTACAACCCTGCCACCAAACTGCCTTTAAGAGAGCTGGTCATGGGTTACACTGAGAAATTCTTTCCTCATCGCTCAGAAGCTCAGCTTTCCAGAAAAAAAGTTTAATTCTTATTTTTAAGCAAATAAGATTTGCCAGCACAGATTAAAAGATAAACAAGCACTTTAGGCAGCAGCCAATGTGACAAACACAATAACCTGGCAGCAGCATCATGCTTCTGTCTTTGCATCGTGCCTGCCAGGTACAGCTTGCAGGACACAAAACAGCTCTATTGGAAAGATTGCTGTGATGTTGGGTGACTACAGGGGTGACAGCCATCCACAAAGCACCCAAACAGTGGATGCCAAGAGACAAAAAAGCAAACTAAAAAGAAACACTGGGCAAGGAGCCAGCCCTGTTCAACACAACTATCTGGCAGTTTTGAATTAAAAGATCCTGATCTCTATATGCAAAGTGCACACACACACAGTTTTCAGATACATTTTACTACATCATATACTGTTTGGGTCTCTTTTTAATCCAAAGACACTTTGGAGGAATGCTATTTTTAAAGAAATTACTTGTGGTCATGAACAAGCCCTCTATACTGGAGATGGGCACACCAAAACTGGGACATTGAAAAGAACCAGCCAACCCCCTGTCACAAGTTTTAATAGCTTTTTAGATATACATACTTATAGACATATAGTTTTACACAGAGACACCTGCACACATTTGGAACACGAGCACACAGAATTTCATAAGGCAATAATTTAGAAACTCCCTGCCAAGAAGTTATGCAGCATCTCAAGTCCCTTGATTACATCTGCTGAATAATAGTCACTGAAGCCTGTGCATTTTTTGAAGACATAAGTTTGTTGTTTCCTGATCCAAATACAGAACAAAAACAGGATCATAATTTACCGTGGAAGACAATGAAAATCTTATCATTGTAAATATATGTAGTAAGATAATACAAATCCTGTTCCTTGGTATTTCCCCTCCACCCTCCACTCCTACCACTACCCCTTCCAGCTTTAGGGCCTCTCCTCTGCTTGCATGGAAGATTGACGCCCATCTTAAAGCCATAAATTACTCACAAACAGCTACTGAAAGTAGCAATGACCGTAGGGTAACACTTCCACAAAGCAATAGAGCTTCCTGGCAAGCTGATAAGAGTTTCCTGTTTTGAGTTTTAGGTTGGGTGTGCTTTTTGGTTTGGGTTTTTTTTTTCCTTATGATAAAAATTGATTCTCTCAAACATCTCAAAAAAGGAAGGCCCAATAGATATTATTTTCTTTTCCTCCTCCCCCAAACATATTATGTTGCAAAATAATGTTTTGCTGAATGTGAAATGGGGACCATGTCCAAGAAGCTTGAGTGCATCAGCTGAGACAGGAGGTAAAAGGAGTACATTTTGTCTTTCACCATTTAAGGATGATGGATCATCTTCAGCACACACCTTTGGTCATACCCTGTGCTCTCTCCTCTTGAGTTCTGCATTTTGCGCTGCCTCTGGCAACACCCACATGACATGACCTCCACTACATCTGGGTGCACATGCATGCTTGAGGAGAGCCACCAGATGGGCGACTATTTCTACTTACTGTCCACCGGCCCTGTATTCCCATGGGAGATCAGACACAGGTTTTAATATGAAACCGTGAAGTCACCAATGACTAGTCCTGCAGAGACTGCCCTGTGCCTGCAGCAGCCTGGGTGTCCTGATGGCCTCCATGAGAAGCCCTTTCCTTTCCATCAAATCACTGCATCTCCCGGACCTGCTGTTCCCAATTACTGTAGTCAGACGATAGGTACTAGACCTGGGCCAGACAGGCTGTATTGCAGAAAATACACCTCAGTTGCTCAAAGGGGCTTTTGGCAAAGGATTTGCCTGCCCTTGGTCCCAGCCCAAAGACATTCACATGAATCTCTGTTTTCACTGGCCCCACAAGCCTCTCCAGAGATAAGAAAAAAAATCATTGAACACGTTTGTTTGATTCAACACCAAATATGGATCCATGGTATCCCCAGGAACAACAGATTGCCACACAGAATTTTAACTTTTAATCTCCCCAAATCACTTTCCATTAAGAGGAACTGCCAGCTAGAAATTTAGTCCACTCCAGAAACTGAAGTAAAAATAAATTTAAATACTCTGTAAGTCCTCTTGTATGTAGTCCCTGCCCCTGGGAAAGTAGGAGGTAGGGGCAGAGGCCCCCAGCTTCTCCAGCACAGGAACAGTAACAGCAAGGTCATGTTTTGCAAAGCAAAACCTTTTATGCATAAGCAAGTACAGTTCAAAATATGTTGCACACCATAGAGAAAAAACAGCCCTCTCATCAGGTTGGTTTTCCCCAGTCACATTAGGCACTGTTTCACATCACTTCTCCTTTAAGCCAAATTTCACCACTTCATCTTACAGTAAATGACAGAAGTGAGAGTTACTTACACAATACAGTGGAGATCACAGACTTGCATTTTTGTGGGCTTTCAAACACTCATTTTTCACTCCTTGTGAGCCATATGCAGTCATTCACACACAGGGTTGCCCAACATGATTTAATTTCATGTCCATATTAGCTAGCAAGGCTGACAGGAGATCTTCCCATGTGCCCATTTCAGTGCTCAAGAAGAGAGGCAAAGTATATGATGCTACAGCATTAAGTTGCAATACTTGTAGCTGACTAGGCCAGCCACAAACAAGCACAGTGATGGAGGCTGCACCCCTACTACCTCCCAGAATCAAAAAGCCATCTTCTAAAAATGACATTATGGCTGAAACTACAACCCAGGCAGCTCCCTCCAGCCCTGGTATCAAGAATATCCAAAACCAGCACCAAATCCTCCCTCCCCTTCCCCAGATTTCCTACTTGTTTTCCAAAGGCTGCTTCCTTCACACGATCCAGCACTTGGCAACAACACAACAGTGCTATGGTCTCCCCAGACTTTAAAACCTGCCTGTGATTGCATTAAGGAGGATATCAGGTGAAAGAAATTCTGCTGTCAAGCTCTTGTTCACCTAGCAAGCCAAACCTCTGCTAAGCATTTGCAGGGGTCTGGGTAACAGGTTGCCCTACTTCATTTTTCTGGGTTTCCCTCTCCTGATGAAGGCTGCAAATGCCCTCAAGCTCTTCTTCCAAACAGACAACTTCTTAGGCTATGTCTTGCAGTCAAAGGCTCAGAGCAAAGCTTTGCTGCAGAAAAAGGTCATCTTGTGCTTTTGCTTTATCTCCTCTCAGAACAGGCAAATCAGAGAAGTTATTGGGTAAAGTTTGTGTAGGGTCAGCCTGGGCAAAGCTAATGGTGGTACTCCCAGGCCAAGCAAGAGCTGAGACTCCCCCCAGGCTCAGCACATTTGTTTCATTGTTGCTGTTGAGCTTCAAAACATTCAACTTTCACATGCAGTTTATCATCCCTGACTGCCATTTACATTCCTCTCACTGCATCTGGGAGATTTGCTGCTTTTCTGGGCTGTGTCAATGTGATGTTAACAGGCTGTGCTCCTGTGCTGCACGTCCTTTGAGCCCTAAAACACCCATCCCTGGCTGTGCACCAATAGAGCGAGCTGCAGGTGTCCTGCTGCCTCTGCAACCCCCAAAGGGCTGGTTTTAGCCATCCACAGGGTTTGGGCATCTCTTACCCAGCTAGAAACCCTGTCATGGGCCAAAGAGGCCACCACCTGAGTTCAAAAGCCCTCCTGCTTTCCATGGACATTTGAAATAGACTTTTCCCAGGCAGGAGGTAGATTGTACCTATACATATATATATATATATGCACATAGACACACACACATAAAAATGTCAGTGTAGGCAGCCTTGAGACATATACCTCATGCATTTGTTTTACCAGGTGACTTTTCTGGACACATTTTAATTGCTTTTTAAAAGTCAACCAAAAAGCCTTTTGGTCTAAGGTCCAGTACAGATAAGACTGAAATGAGCTGCCTGACAGAACTGCTGACAAGGTGCCATCTGGGCCACCCTCACACCCCATGGTCCCTGCAGGACTTGCCCCAGTGCCACCCCACCCCCAGAGCTGGTAAAACTGGTGCTGCTCAGAGGAAAGTCCCAAGTGCAGCTTCAGCTGGCAGAGCCCTGAGATGCGGAAGAAAAAAAGCATAGCTGCAAATGGGTTACATTTTTTTTCTACAAATCACAGTGGTAATGAAAAGAGATGGCCACAGCACCGGTTTTTTTGGCAGTTGTTTTTCAGCATCGGACTGCAGGAAAGGAAGAGATTTGGGGATTGTGGCTCAGGGATTAGTTCCTTATTACAGATCCCAAAGAACTTTGTAAGGTGATACTCAAAATCCAGACTGGATGTGCTGGTACCTCACACAGTAGCAGACCCAAAGCTGGCAACGGTCGAGTTGCTTGGTCAAGACAAACCCTCATGATGCATCAGCGCATCATGTTGGACCATCTGGATGCAGAAATTTTGGTCAGAGCAAGGCTTGGAGGTCGGAGCTCCTCATGGGGCAGTCAGAAACTGAAGCCTTTGGCTCTGAAATACATCAAGGAGCCACATGAAGAAGATGCAAAAGAGACTACTCCCACTTTCCCAGGACACAGGCCTTGGCCACAGCAGTTGTCCAAGGTGGTTTATTTAAGCCACACTCATAGAGTCAGCTCAGAGGGGAAAAGCACCAAAGCAGAGCAAATCCCACTGACATCAGCCAGTGACAGCAGGCTCCTTGGCATTCACCATCGGTTTCTCAATCAGGGGAGCAGCAGGAACCAGCCATCGGGAGAAGCTTAAGGTTTAATTTTAGCACTCACTCACCATGTGTATCTTTCCCTTTTATTTTCAATCTGAACTTCATGTAAAAATAGAATTTCCTGCCGCCTGATAAAGGATTCCTGTTTTTGCAGTATGTCTGCCTTCTTGGGAAGCCAGTGCCTATGAGGTTGTTGATGGGCGCTTCAAAGCACGGCAGCCCAGCTGAGGGGGTAGGATGATCAACATTTGGGATTTACATTGTTCCTGCTTGCCTTAGGGAAAAAAAATAAGGTACTTGTGCCCCCCTCCCTCAATGAATCACCACCAAATTTAGCATTTCCGGAATTCTGTTTTGGAAAATCTCTGTTTGCCTTGGTATTTTTAGTAGCGGGGTTTGGATTTGCATCCTTCCCAGGTAGATGTTTGTGAGTTTATCAGGCTCCAGGGAGGCATATCCTGCCTTTTGAGCCTGGTCATCCACTTGGAGATAAATATAAGTGCAGAAGAACAGTCATTCCTCCCACCCTTCCCACTCTCCCATGACATGGTGCCCATGTTCCCCAACATGACTCCTGGAGCTATGGGGGAGGAGCAGTACATACAAGATTGCCTCAGGGGGTTGCTCCACACCTCTGGGGTACACAGGAGTACCACAATTTCAGGACAGGCTGTTCCAAGGTTGAATGCCAATGATTTTCTGTCTCCTGTAACGCATAAGCATCACTTTAGCTACGTCTACCCTGAGCAGGGACTCACACACCAAAACCTTATCCCAAAGCCACCAAAGTCACCAGCATCATTTACAAAAAGAAAATGCTGTCAAGGGCTCTGCCTGAATTTTTCTGCAACCAGGGAAGAAATCCTCAAGTGCTAGAAGGAGGTGCACCAAGAGGAATGTGAAGAGGAATTCACACATTTCCTGGGTCCCAAGCCAGAAGCTTCCCTCAGCCCCCAGCAAGCTATTCCTCCTGGCAAGGGAGTGATAATTTTCCCTGAGAAGAGGAAGAGTGCATTTTTTTTTTCCTTTTAAGAATAAATCTTGATTCTCTCGCTGAGGCTGTGGATATAGAAAACGTGTCACTGAGGACTGAAAGCATCTCTGGCTGCAGCCCATCCTCGTGATAGCCTTTAATATTGCAGGGAGCTGTTGGACACACGCAGGCAGGTGAGGCTTTCCCCCTCCTTGCATGGCTTTGAAGCCAAAGGGTCCATTCCTGGGCACTCAGCCTCACCATGTGAAAAGGCTCAGAAAGTCAGTCTGGGCAAGGACAAATGGAGATATACCACTGCTGCTATTCCCCAGGCTGGGGAGAGTGAGAGGGGATAGAGGGGCAAGAGCTGCCTGCTGCCACTGGGGAAGCTTGAACCTTCGAAATGGAAGGACATATTCTGCAATGGTGGGAAGCTTCATGCTGACTCCTCCGTGAAATGGTGAAACCAAGACCCGCCAGTCTGACCCCAACACATTGACATCTAACCTCAGCCCCCAGGAGCCTGCAGTGCTTTTGCACACACACGTGTCTTCGTTTCCTTTCTAAAAAGCATTTATCCTGGTTCCCAAGCGAAAATATTTAAGTAAGACCAAGGGAATGGAAATATTATGGTACCAGAGAGACACCACTGAATTGCTTTTATGAATTAATTTAAAACTGAAATGTAAGACTTCTAACAAGACTCTAATAGCTGTTTCTTTTCTGGCAGAGCTCACAGCCTGTGAGTTTCCAGCCCAGCACCATACAATGTGGTGATCGGAGGCAGGGCTGTGCCTGCCAGGGACTGAGCTCTGAATTTATAGGAGTATTTATAGAGGCAGCTGGCACTGGCAGCTCTCTTGGGACACCAGCATGATCTTCTGCAAAGGCACTGCTGGGGAAGGAGTAAGGGATTGGGAATGTGCTGGAGCAACACCAAACCACCAGTCAAGGGTCTAAAAAAGCCTCAGGAGGACCCAAGAGCCAGGTCTCAGGGGCATTTTGATGCTTTGCTCCAGTTAAACCGCTAGGGCAGCACTCCCACATCGTACCAGCAGCAATGCCAATTCCCACCACTCAGGAGCTGTTGAAAGAATTCTTTTAATATGGGGTCTGCAGCATCTTCCCACTCCTTCCTTGCTGGCTTGTCCTCCCTTAGGGGCTGAAGCAAGTGAAGGATGTCTGCTTGCAGGTGTCTTTCCCATGGGAGTCACCTCTCCATCACCCATTTTCTTTGCCTCCTTCTTCAGCTTCACCAGGAGAATTAGCTGAGGATGCTCACCCAGGGTGCAGTGACCAGTTGGGGCCATGAGCTCCCAGGGGCAAAACCTGCTGCAAAGTCTTAGGTAAGAGTTAGCCATGGTACATCTGAAATCTCTGCTTCCAAAGAGCTCCCAAAATGTGATTTGTTCCCACATGCCACATTTGGTGGATACAGGGGAAGGGGAAGACAAAGGCTCGTAGAGTCAGGTGGCTGCTGGGGTGAATCAGCTGTTCAGCCCCTCCCAGACCTTTTCTTCAGGCACAGAGGTCTCTGCTTCTCCAGTTTGTGCCTTTCTTGCCCTGTTAAGAGTTTCAGTGACTGCTTTTGAATTCAGCACATGGGGCAGGTGGAGCACCAGAGCATGACATTTAACAGCTGCCGCCTTTTACGACCCACGCTAGGAAGCGTAGCTGAAATCCTTTGGGCTTTTTCAGACCAATATTGTCTCAGCTCCAGGATCTGCTGCTGCTTTAATCTTGGCTGCATGGGAAAGGATGGCAATTTGCTAATTTGCATTGTTTTTCTTCTCAAGTGATTTTTCATTGTTTCCAGGCCCTTTTGTTCATAATGCCATGTTTTAGTTCTGCAGAAATGGTGCTGGAGGTGAGGAGAAGCTGCTTCCCTTGTCTCCATCCTGCTTGGAAAGATTTAAATCAAGTGCACCTCAGGACCTGCAGGGAGTTAAACGTGGTCTGACTAAATAATATCGTCACAACTGTTTGAGAACAACCATTTGAAAGAGGAATAAAACCAATCACTTTTAAATCAATGTAATTTAACACATTATGTGCTATGCTGCATTTGCTGCACCCCAAAATGGAGGAGGCAGCACCAAGGAGGAGGTCATGTGCCATTGTCAGTAGCAAGACTGGTCACTGAAACCTAAGTCCTTCATGGAGTGATGGAGGGGGCTAGGAGGGTGGTAGGCAGTGTGGTGAAGGAAGATTTTTCAAAGAGGCAACGCTTTTTGTCAACCAAGATGTACAGATGAAGACATGGATAAACAGGAGTGACAGAAGTGCAGGCCTCTTACATTCCCATCTCCCCAGGTAGCCCAGATGGGTCCATCAAAGCCCTGAGCTCATGGAGAGCAGTTCCTTAAACCTGTATCTGCCATGCAAGCTCCTCAGATTGGAAAGGCAGGGGAGTGGGTTTTTTCACAAAATGAAAATATCCACAAAAATGCCCAATTTACAGACAGTTAGGTGAGGTTTACTAATAAAAGTAAAATAATGGGAGGAGGAGGTAATTTTTGGCTTCATTTGCCAGCTTTGAACGAAGGAGGAAAGTCATTTCCCCTCTTCCTCCTTCCAAAAACTCTGGGGAAAAAAAAAACAAACCAATAGGAAGAGAAGTTTCCCTTTTCTTCACTTTTAGATAAAAATAACTGCAAGGAAATTTCAAAAAAAAATTACAATAATTCTGACTAATTTTGAGATCAGGAGGGAGGATGTTGGACCTAGATGGAGCTACAGACTGTGGTGGGGGTGCAAGCTCCTGGAGCTTTCTCAGAGCACCTGCCCCAGGGTGAAGCCAGCAGAGCCACCCTAGGTGCTTCACAGGGATAAAACAGGCTCTCAAACTCCAGGCCAAGAAAATTCCTCTCCCCTGACATGTCTCAGCACCAGTGGTGTTGCAGGGCCTCAAGGTCACATTATTTTTCCCTCTTCCTGACCTTTCCCTATCAGGCAAACAGCTAGTGCTCTCCGAAAATGAGCAATTTAAAAAATAACTAAAAAAAAAAAAAAAAAAAGAAAAAAAAAAAAAAAAAAAAGAGAGAAAACAAAAATGTTTGGGGATTGGTCTTATAACCTTCCTGTTTGTGCCTACCCATGAAGGGCTGCCCAGCTCCTGCAAAAATATCTCAGGTATGCATTTGGTTTGCAGGAGCGTACCAGCATAGAGAGGAGGAGGACAAAGCATCCCTCAGCTCTGCACAGCTGGAGCGGGGCGAGAGGCTTACACACTCATGAGACCCAGCCCGGGGAAGGTACCAATAAGGGGACCTCTGTATGGAGTGTATTCCCAAATGAATCCTGTAGATGCTCGTGCTCAGAAAAGGTTTGTGTTGAAGCCAGATGGCTGTATCGGGCTGGTTATTGACCCTCACTGGCTCAGTCCCAGCTTTGCTGCCGGTTCTGTTTGCAACAACTAAATCCCATTAGCTGTGGGAAGGTTCAAGGCTCAGGGCCAGCAAGGGTACAGAGGTGTGATGAGCTGGGTGTCCTCAGGTGGGGTCAGGTGCCCAGTGCCCAGGGAGACAATGGTGGGAGACAAACAGAGCCAGCCGAAAAGCCCTGCAGCTGAATGCCCTGTGATGCCTCCTGTCCTTTCTCCACACAGCACCACATTGGGAGGGGCTGTGCTTTTGGGAAAAATGCAGGAAAGCAGAATTTCAGTTTGCAGTTCACATCCCACAGACTCCAAGAACAACATGTTGGACAGGGAGATTGTTGAGGCCACCTCTCTATGTCCTCAGCCCTACGTCCCGCAGGAGCCAGTGGGAGAGCAGGAGGAGGCAGCAATGTGGGGCTGGTGCTGGAGGCCAAGCTCTGCCCTTCCTATGCATCTGCCCCCAACCTTAATGCTACTAATGGGGAAAAATCAGGCATTCATGCCCCTGCCATACTCTTCCTGCCTAGACCAAAGCTCCCAAGCCACCTCGTGCATCACATGAGTGGCATCAAGAGGCTTCTGGCTGCCATGCCTGCCTTCAGCCACATTGATTTGTCCCACATCTCTCTCCAGAAGTAGATGTGTCATTTTCCTTTCACAGGACGCAGAGCAGCCTTATCCAAATATAAACAACCTGGAAGTATTTGCTGGCTTATTGTCTGGACAAAAATTAAAACAAACAGACCTTAGACCCTTTTCCCCCTGCCACTTCTGGTACAGTAAAACAGTTGGGACCAGAGACTCCAGAGTTCCCGAAAACCTCTCTCATCAGAAATAACATCCCCCAAAGCCAGGTGTGGAGGTAGCCCAAGCAAACCATGCTGCCACCTCCTCTAAAAGTTGCTCAAAAAAAGCCAGAGGTCTCTGGGTATCTAAAGAGTTGCTACATGAATAATGGAAACAACCAGCAACCAAGAAACCAGCAGTGTAATGTGGCAAAGCTCCCTTGGGAGAGGCTGGGAGCAATGGGCAGATGTCTGGGTGCACCCTCAAGCAAGTTTAGCTTTCAGGGAGCATTGGCAAGAGCCAATCTCTGTGCCAAAACCTTCCTGAGAAACCACCCTTCTTTGTCCAGACACAGACATGTGTGAGAGTCTTTCTCAGCCAGCCAGGCAGCAGCAAAAAAAAAGAAGACAAAAAAGGGGAAATGCTGCCGTAAATGTAAAGCAAAAGTACTTCCCCCTGAAAAATGGGCAGGTGCAGGGTGTGCATCCTGGGCAAAGATCCTCATTTTGCAGTGAGAGAGCCAAGGCTCAGGAAAAGAGAACCCATGGGAGATGAGCCCAAATCCTGTGACATCCTGTCTTGCTTTGTCTCCTCCCAGCCCACACCTCCCCTTCTCTTCAGGGACCTCAGGAGGGAGATCAAAGTCTGGCCCAGCAAGTGCTGTTTTCCATCTGAGATTTCCTTCCCAACATCCCAATATTTCTCACCAGCACCACCTCTCTTCCAGGAGGTCCTGAGATGTCTCAGACTCAAATCTCTGTGCAGCCCCAAGGCAGTGCTACTGTGGCCACCCAAGAAAAATAAAAAAAAAGGGGCAATCTCCATGAAGATGGGGGACAAGCACCCACCTTGGTGGGATGGAGAAGTGGCTCCTGATGGTGCTGTAAAGATTCCATTCTTACTCTGATCCCAAAGGGAAGAGCAGTCCAAAGAGGATGAAATAAATAAGCATCTGCTTATGTTAACTGCTTGCAGTCAGGGCCCTAAATCATAAAGAGCAGCCAAAAGTTGAACCCTAAAGCACAGATTGTTAAGGAACATAACAGCCAGGACAAGACTTGCTTCAGATTAAAAATTAATGAGAGAAACAGTGAAGGACTGGATTTTCCAAATTACTGAATATGCACAGGTGCTGCCTGGTTTGTCTGTGAATGCTTTGGGTTTCTCCTTGTGGTGCTACTGCATTTTAACAGTCAGAGGAAGTGAGAGGAAGGCTGGGAGGAGCTGGGAAGTGCTTGGGACACAAAGCAAGACTGGGATCTGATTAGAGAAATGCTCAGCAGTAAAAGGTCCTGCACTATTTGAGTGATACCATGAAGCTCCATGAATAGCTGCTGGGATGGAAGTGATGCATTCCAGTCCCATGGGCATCCTGGGAGTAGCTGGATGAATAAACTACTGGGATTGAGATGATATCTGCTAATCTTATGGGCAGGTGATGGGATGGAGGTGATAGCCACTAGTCCCATGAGCATCCTTCCTCTGCCTGCATGGATCCAAAGACTTTTTTTTTTTTTCCCCTCCCCATGGGATTAGCATCTGTTATTTCAGGGACATGATGGCTGCAGTCCTCTTAGTTTTTAAGGCATTCAGGCTCACTGAGTCCCCTGGCCTTCCTTTCCCAGAAAAATGCCCTTGTCTGTAATAAAGGAAGGAGAGGAGGGTCCTCTGGGTGGACATGTGCTGCCTCAGCCTCTCTCTACCACAGTCGGGTGTTCACACTGATGTGGCCCTGGCTGAATCAATGCAAAGTTTAACAGCTTACATAGTAATTAAGCAAACCCTCTCAATATAGCATCCCTAAGAACATGAATCCTCCCAAAATTACCAATAGTTCATGCTACCTTGTAAAAATCCTTGTGTAACAGCCTTATTAAAAAATGACACTGAGTGCTGGCAGTAAACCATGCAGCCCATGTGGCAATTGCAAAGCACTTCGGTGTTTATGAGCCTTTTTTTTTTTTTTTTTTTTTAATAAAATCTAAAATGTACATTTCCCCCAATGACTCTGCTCTGGGAAGTATTAAAAGCAGCACCTTGACTCAGCCTACCACATAAACATCCTGCTGCCCCCGGGCAGCCCGATACTGTCTTCCTCCCAGGATGAGGATCTGAATAAGAAGTGACAATCACATTCCTGCCTTCGGGAAAACAGGAAGCACTGGAGTTGTACAACCACTCCAAACATTGTCCTACCTGCTCCGCTCCTTGGGTGCAATGTGAACTTGCTTTCCTTGCCTTTCTGCCTTGCGTAACTATTTCTGGTCAAGTGCTGGCCAGTTCTGGGATGTTTCTCCATGGGGCAGTCCCTGCAGACTCTGGCTTCTCCTTGCCTGCCTAAAGCCAGCCTGGTGCTCTCTGTCCAATGCAGAAGGACAAGCATCCATCTTTCTAACCTACTGCTACATTGCAGCTTGGTTCTAGTGCTGAATGAAAGAGCTGGAGGAGATTGAGATGGACCCAGGGTGCTGGGCAGTCTGGCTCACCCCACAGCTGCCCACATCTGTCAGGAGCTAGACAGAAGAAAATCACAAATTCTTCCCATCAGGAAGCAGCCAAGAATGGACACTTTTGGCCAAATCTCTTAAATGACTACAAGACTAAAGGAGATGATGTTTACAGGTGTGCTCTGGTTCATGCATTGAAGTGCTAAATATCATTCCAAGAAGCCCCTGTGACTAAGGCTGTCCTGCAGACAGGAGATGGTATAAGTCTGTGCCCTGGTACTGGAGCAAGCTGGGCAGCCAAGCTTCTCCATTCACACACATAGAGATGCTCAGGGAATCATGAGATGTGATGGAGAAGAGGCCACCCACTCAGCTTGCAGTACCCACAGTTTATCCAAAAATACCCACTCTCTCCCTCAACATTTTTTGATTTTGAGGAATCCCACTCCACTTGGTGCAACACATTTCCATCCAGCAGCCCTGCTCTCAGGATCTTCCTTCCCAAAGGCAAGAGATTCTTTCCACGTTAAATGACGCTCTGGGAGTGGGGCAGCTCGTTCCTCCTCCGGCTGCTCCCACGTTTCTGCCGAGCGACAAGCCCTACTTCACACAAAAATGTAGACATCGTATCCGAGCTTTCAAATTAAAAGCAGGAGAAGAAAAAGGTTTCCTATCTGCTCTTCCTTTACTTGCAGAGTAAAAACATCCCTCGCCTAGTGAGGCAGCATTTGCCTTCACTTTGCAAAGTTCACATTCCCACAAGCGCAAGTGGGTGTGAGGAGGAACAAGGGGTGGGGGGAAGAACCATCAGACCAGCGCCTGCGGGTCACGGTCACACAAGACAATGCTTTGCAAAATTTGGAAGTGTGGGAGGAATGTGGGAAAGCTGAAGATGAGGATGTTTATCAACATATAAGAATATCTCCTAAAGGTTTGTGTCCTATGAGGAGACAAAAAAAGGGAGGCAAAGGCAATCCAGTTTGAGCTGTCGGCTCAACTAAATCTGGAAATCCGTATTAAGGGGCAATCCTATTGCTGGTGTAATGAAAGGGAGAATAGTTTTTCCTCTTGTGCACAGGAGTAAGAATTTTTCTAAATAAGGTGATGCTTCAGATGAATCCCATGATTAATTCCCTTCTGTAATTGCATTAAATAGGATGCAAGTGTGTTTCTTTGCCTGGCTCAGCCTCCGAGTCCAAAAAGGGTGCTACCTCCCTACAGCATAGTGCAGGAAGCCTTTCAGTTCAAGAATTGCAGTTTCAGCCTTCACTTCTAAGCAGTCTGTGGAAGATGAGTAAGGAAAGCCTAGCAGTACATTTAAATATAAAGTGTCTAGAGACACTTGAGAAAACTTTTCAGCATTAAAAAAAAAAGAAAAGAAAACCTGGAGAGAAAAAAAAAAATCAGTGTGTTAACCATTTAAAGCACAGGTACATGTTAGAGAGAGATATCTGAGAGAGAGGAGCTTCCCTGCTTCTCTCTTCCCCTCACCCACCTCCATAGCAGCCTCAGGTATATTTGGGAAGTGGCTCTGTGGCCACAGGGTAAAGCCATCTGTGAGAGGGTCTTTGCACCCCCCAGCCCATTAGCGTTGCTGCTGATTAGGATGAAGAAGGTGACCACTGCCTGGGTTCACATGGGCATCTGAGCAGCATCTGGATGCTAACACCCATGAGGCCCCATAGGACACCACTGACCAGCAGGGCTTAGCACGGCCCTGGCACTGCCTGCTACCAGGAAGAAGTTTGACCTCCATCTAACAACTTAACTAGTCATGCTCTGTTAATGAAGGGAAATCTGCATTTGGGGCAGAAGCACCTGGGCAGACTCTCAGCTGAAGCAGCCACAGCAAAGCAACTCTTCCCCAAAACCAGCCCCAGGCAGCTCAGGAGCAGTTTCTGCCTGTCAGCAGATCACGAACGCACGGCAAACACTGTATCTCATGTTCCTCTGAAGATACCCATGCTGATGGCTAAAAAGAAGATGGAGACTCCCTCTTCACAAGAAGTCACATGGAAAAAATGAGGGGTAGTGTGTACAAGTTGCTCCTGGGGAGATTCTGACTGGACAAAAGAGAAAAAATTTTTCACAACAAAGACGATCAGCCATTGAAATAATCTGCCCAGGGAAGTGGTGGAGTCCTCAACATCAGTCACTTCTAAGATTCAGCTGGACAGGGTGCTGGGCCATCTTGTCTAGACCCATGTTTTTGCCAGGAAAGGTTGGACCAGATGATCCTTGAGGTCCCTTCCAACTTGGTGTTCTATGATTGTATGATAAAAATTTGTAAGTGCTGTTTCCTTGCAATTCAAAGCAGTGTTTTTCACTGTCTTTGTTTTAGTTTGGGTTTTTTTCTGCCCTCCAGACATCTCTTTGCTTTCACCTTATGACTGTAAAATAAAAATAAACTGCATTTCTCCCCACCAGTTTCAGCTGCAGTTTTGCTCGCTGGCACTGCACTTGGGACAGTCCCCACTGAAATGTTATATTTTAATGCAGGAAGGCACATGCTACTACCACCTGCTTGACTAAGAGAATCATAGAATCATTAGGGTTGGAAAGGACCTCTAGGATCATCAAGTCCGACCTTCGTCCTAACATCTCGCTATCCATTAGACCATAGCCTCAGGTGCTACGTCCACTCATTTTTTAAACACCTCCAGGGGTGATGACTCCACTACCTCCCTGGGCAGCCTGTTCCAGTGC
>JAAGNO010009701.1:95621-106789 GCA_033439905.1 Ceryle rudis | reverse complement strand
GGTGTATATACAAGACATAAATGCAGCAAGTATTTTTAGTGTTTTATAGTACAGCTTCAGAATGCTGGTTTTAATCTCTTTACATTTTGAAACGATGCTTTTCAGTGGTGGTACAAAATTCTGCATAATATATTTATCTTACTTTTCTTTGTTGCCCCTTCAAGGCCCTTTAGAAGTAATTAGAGTTCCCCTGAGTTTCATGGACTTGCTGTTGAAAGCCGCTGCTTTAGAAAATTAAGCCAAATTGTTTAGAAAGACAAAGATGTCTGCCAGGAACTAAAGTAATTCTCTGTACTATAAACAATGGTAATATTAGTATTTATATATTTGCAAAAGGAAGAGAAGGTTTTAGTCCCAGTTTATATGGTCACATCAAAATACTGAAGCTTATAAAAGTGATTTTAAAGTGACCTGCATTATCATGGCCAGATCGAATGTCAGACACTGAATAATTTAGCACTTACAAAAGAGACAATATTAAAAAAACAAAAAAAAAAAACCCCCAAAAAAACCAAGTTGTCTTCTCTTAGGCAATAAATTCAAAAACAGATAAGGCACAAGGTGTATGCCTGTTGCATTGATGAATATCAGTAATTCCACAGCTGTTTGCAAGACCAAGTTATGGGACTACAGATGAAGAAATTAGGAAGTATGGGAAAACCTGGTTGAGAACATTTAAATAACACATCATAAAGCATATTCTGTTCATGTTATTTGAAAAGTGTGATAACTTATTTATGTGAGGACTTCAAAGCATGGTAGTCAACAACCTGTAGTCAGATGGGATGAAGTCTTTGTGGTATGACCTTCAGTCTTGTGCTGCAAAATGGTTCACTGAGAAACATGGTAAGAAACTCGTGTGATTTTGTGCCGAATTTATCAATGGTGTGGTGATTAACAAAATGGTATCTCTTTCTTAAATGGTTATAAAATCTATGAAGAAGATAGTACTTGTCCACTGTGCAGCTCTTGAGAGTTTCAGTGATACTACTACAGTTTGGGAAGAGTTGGAGGGTAAATTGTTCAGAAATAAGATTTATTTTCCTGCACATATACTTTCCATTGCTCTTAGATACAAACCAGATGGACTCTCCATAGGAAAGTATTTTGCAACTAATTCTTGATCTCACCTATATGAATACTATTGTATTTTAGATAATTACTCATGTTACTACAATTGATATGTGACTGGGTTATAAAGAACTAGAAACCTCAAACTGATGGAACTGGTATGTGAGGAGATGCAGGAATCTGATATGACAGTCTGTAACAAACTTTTTGCTGATTATACTAAACAGATAAATATCTTACATATACTTCAAATTAATGATGTATTACATTAGGTTTTGATTAAGCTTAATGAGATTTACTTTATGTCTGCAACAGTGCTCGACTTACATCAAAAATTACAGAAATGGAATAAAATGAAAATATTCTCCTTCAGTTTGGTTGAAATGGCCTTAATTTATATTATTACGCAGCCCATTGAGTTCTTTGAAGAACATCCAAGCTGTTTCCACACTTATTTTTATAGGGATATGGTTTAAATAAAAGGACTATCAGAACTGTTCGTGTTTTCAGCCACATACATTGTCATTACTGGCAGACTATCATCCCATTCCTTTGAAATTAGAAATGTTTGTCACATATTGCAGGTTTCAGGCATGTTTCTCTGTGATTTCTAATTAACATGCTACGTTTAATGAGCTGCCCTGAAATTTTTGTCTCAGTTTTGTAATGAATATTTCCAGTACCTGCTGTAGGATTCAAAGCTATCATATGGGGGTTTTGCTAAAAACATTCTGATTTTTCTACATCAGCCATCACTATTTGCTCTTTTTGTTTGGTATTACAGTGACACATGAAGTTCTAGCCGATCAGTGTCTTTCATGAGAGATACCATATAGTCCAATGGGGAGAAAATTGTATCCCAGTCTTGTCTCTAGAATCAGAATCAAAAAGAGATGCACAAAAAATCTCAACAAAACAGAGCAGACAAGCAGTAGGCAAATGTTAATGCCTGGAGCCCCATGGCAGCCTAACCGCAAAATCAGCAAGAGGCTTTGCTCTCCTGACTTGCAGATTGGATCCAGCTCACTGGGATACATTTTTGGAGAGGCCCCACAGGCATTTGCAGGGGGAAAGCTCTGAGCACACTGGTTGTGGTTCTGGTATCCCAACTTCTTTTCCCATCACATTGTCTTTTCATTTCGCACAATTAAATTCCTTCCCTGACTCTTGACCATGGCGTCTGTTTTGATACTGTAACTGGACATAAAAGCAATCCCAGGTCCATAGATGACACTTTTTTGTCAGAGGAGAGGGGTTGTTTCTTCTGGGTTGTCTGACAGGTATACCCCTCTGGTGTGATGGTGATAGCACTGTGCTACCCTAGAACTGGGTCTTTCAGACATTGGGCCTGAGACATTCTGGTGTGTTGTGAGCCAGGAAACAGCCTTCTTAAGGACAGTTCTAGGCAGCAGCTTTAAGGTGGCTTTAATATATGGATCAGGCTGGAAAGGTCATTTAAATTTTCTTCTCACCTCTTGTTACGTGGTGGTCTTTATAACTTGTACACCCTTGATATTTAATTTGGGGGAGAGTTTCTCTGTCTAAGAGAAATTGCTTGAAAAGACCTTTTCCATTCAAATGAATTTGTATTTTGATTTCTTCCAAATACAGCTTAATGCATTTTCAGTAAAGGTAGTTATTTTGAATACACCTTTGATATAGTTATATTGCATTTTAACTGAAAAGCTGATCTAAAACTACATTTCTCATAGTAAAATCCAATGTTTTCAGCAAGAGACACATCCTCATTAGAATTGTGCCTTAAATAAAACTGTATTTTTAGCCTTGAAAGTTTTTGTAGAGAAAATGTTTTCATCAGCTTTCCCTGCATACAGAAATTTCTGAAGAACAGTGTGGTTTACTCTGAAAGGAACATCTGCATCCATATGGAGTATGGCAACCTGTGGGTCCATGCTGGCACTGATTTAGCCGGCACGCTGGGGAAGATTACAGATACGCCAAATTGTTAACAGGAACATGTTGATCCAAATTGCCTGCTAATGGGCAACAGCCACTATTTCAGTCCACAGCCAGCAAGAGATTGAACTGAAGATGTGGCCTTTTAGTTAATTATAGACCCATTACTTTGTCTTCAGATATGGAAGGATGAATTTCAGCCACAATATATTCCTTGGATGGTAACAAAACACCAGCCTCTTATTTACTTTTTATGCAGCATTCAGTTAAAATTCACTTCCTACACTAGAATCACTAAGTATTCTTTTTTAAAAAAAAAAAAAAACAAAACATGGGCTTGTAGCTTTGGTTGCTGTTATGATGTGTACTAACTGAACTTCTATAAGGCTAGAATGAAGCCTGAGAATTTCACTGGACTGATACAACAAATCTACTCATAGCAAAGAGGGGGAGCTACTGCCTGTATGGGACTGTTGGATTTTTGCCACTGAAAAGCAAACCCTATCCTATCTTAAGATATGACTACTGTAGTTTTTTATTTTGTCCAACAATTACCTGCAATTTTGCTGTCTTAAGAGTCTTCTTTTATGGTGGGTATGATGAAATGCACATCGATGTGATCAATAACCACTACAGCTTGCACATTATGTATCTTTTAATTTCATGTAAATATAAAGTAACATTTTATACTGTGAGGGTGGCCAAGCACTGGAGCAGGTTGCCCACAGAGGTTTTTGAGTCACATGACTGTGGTCTAGCGGTGTCATGGTGTCAGGTCATAGGCTGGACTTGATCTTGGAGGTTTGTTCCAGCCTCAGAAATGCGTTAAGTGCTGAATGAAATGCTGAATATATGTGGCCCTGAGAAACCTGATCTAGGTGACCCTCCTGCAGGCAGGGGTGTGGACTAGACGATCTCCAAAGGCCCCTTCCTACATTAATCATTCTGTGACACTGATTCAGAACAACTGTAGGCCATTGCCTCTATATTTCCCTTCATTCACCAGTATTATTCATCATAATGAAAGCTCTACAAGGTTTGATAACCAGCAGGATAAAATCCATGCATTTCTTAGATCAGTAATTTCATGCACTATCTCCTCCTCGTGGCTGTCTCAGCATGTTTTGTCAGTTCAATTCAATTTTTGAATAGCTTGATTTATTACTTAGTGCTAAATCATAGCACCTTTCTGTTCCCTGTTCTCTACTTGTCTGTCTAGATAGTCATCCCAAGGTGGATCTTCACATAAATGTTTGGGAGAATGGAAGTGGTTTTGAATGCTGTGCATAGATACTGAATTATTAGTCTTTTGGTACACCAGTATGGTCAAATATGAAGTCCTTTGGGAGTCAAGAAATATTCAAATGTCCTTCATCTGTGATATTTTTTATTTTTATTCTATTTTTTAATAGAATATCTCACATGTTCTTTTTGTTACCAATAAGCTGAAAGATGCAAGATGCCAATATATTTTACATAATCCAAATATCATGGGTTTAGTTTCCAAATTTTTTTTTGATGTGAATGATAAGGTTTTTTATAAGTAGCAAGATTTCTGTTTTTAAACAGGTGATGTTGGTGTTCTTCCCTTGCAGCTAGACAGACATCAAGAAATGAGTGTGTGAAACTAGTAAAACACCTTTATGTTCCTACTTAGAATATAGCAGCTGGTTCTACATGTTTCCTGCTGATGACAGCATATCTTCTCTTTTGAATTCCTAACAAGCAGAACAGGTGAAAAGAGTAAAACTGACAGATGCCGAAGGTCAAATATTCTTCATTAGAATGGTGAGGGAGGCATCAGTATATGTTTTTAAGCCATCAGACACTGGGTTACTCAGTAAACACTGAAGTATTATTGAGATAGATTTTAGCCAAACTGTGCTTCATTTGAATTAAATTTTGCCTGCTGATCTTTCTGTCTGAAGCTGGTTTTGAAAGTTTCAGTCAAGATAGCTTATGTGTTTAGAAGAAACATGGAAAAACTATGTTCATTTTTACTGTTGAAATAATTTTGGTTATGTTGAGTAATTTAAAATATAGTAGCAATGTGACCTCTGTGTCAAACACATGACATTTTTATTCTTGTTAAAACCTGTCCAGGTCTGGGAGATGAATAAGCCTTTGAAGATTGTCATCTATCAGATATACTCAGTAAAGACTTCCGTGGCCTATTCTTCTTTGCTGGTACATGTTGTTCTCTGTAAGATTTGCATGTGTCCAGGCTGCACATGAACTGTTTGCCAGAGTGACTGTATTTTTCTGTGTAGGCAGGTAAAGGAGGATTTTCCTGTAATTTCAGTGTTTTGTGAGGGCCAGGAAAGATAAAGTACTATCCAAGACCAGGCAGCCCTTAATTTCTGAATTCTCAGAAGTGGTCACTTTCCTCCCTCTGCTGAGGGTGGCGAATAAGATGAGAGAGCAGACCTGGGTTGGGAACACAAAGAGACTGGGACTGTAATGTTGGACACTGGGAAGAAAACACCCTGTGCCAGGAATATATGATGAGAAGGTTTGGAAATCCACAGAATAGATTGGTAGAGTATGGAGTGGTTATGTGTAGGCAGGAGGGAGCTGTGAACCAGCCACTGGTGAGAGACATGGAAATCAGACAAGACTAGAGAAAGGGAAGCAGAGATGGGATTGACAGACAGAAATAAAGAAGTTTATACTTGAAATACTCCTTTACTGGAGTGCCTTTCTTACTGCTTAGTTCTCTATTCATTGCATACGTACATCCCCAAAGTAAAATGTAGGTACCAAGTATGCTTTCTCCTGAATTTGTGTTGCAGATGTACATTTATAGTGTCTTTTTTTTTCACAATTGCACCACGGTTTTGTTCTCATTGTTTGCTTAATAGACAGCAATTTTGGATTGAAAATACATTATTTTTAAATATGGGGAGAAATAATTAATAATGAAGCAAAAAAAGCAGACCCTAAGTCTGTTGCACCATTTACAACTTTTTCAGGAGTCTATGTACTCTTGGATTGAGAGAAATCTTTGGCAATAATTCTGCCAGATGAGATTTGTATGTTTGCTGTGATTTTTATGGATACTTACTTTCCTGATGCATCTTTGAAATGTCATTACTTTGCAGAGGCAACAACTGCCCTTTTAAATAGTTCTATTAAAATATATTTTATGCCCTGCAGCATTCTCAAACAAATCCCATCAATAACAAATTAAGCCCCCTTAGTGAATGACTGACTTGGTAGACCTACCATTCAAAATAACTGGGTTTTTTTTCTATTTTTTCTTTCTGTTTTTAGCAACACAAGTAAATACCTGTCTTGCTTTTTTTTTTTCTTGTTTTTCTCTTTATTCCAGAGAAGCAAATTTTAAATAAAATGGAAATAGGTAATGTCATCAAAGACTTTGCCCTAGTATGAACTTTATGTAAGGAACTGAAAAAGGTCATTGAGACTCTGATCTTGTACATGATCTCTTATTTCCTTTTTAATTTTTTTTTGGCTACTGATACAAATATGGAAAAAACAAGTGGAATTTTGGTGGTTTCCTACCATATGAAAATCAATATATTTAAAGACAAAACCGTTGTTGTTTTGTTTTGTTTTGTTTGGTTGTTTTTTTTCCTGAACTTGTAAGATTAATAGAAGCATAGAATGAATGAGCAAGTACCAATATATGCACATATGCATATATATGTATAAGTACTGATCTGAGTACAAAATGAAATGCCTCTCTTGACTCATATGGTATCTGCGGAAAGTAAAATAAACTCAGCATGGGATTTCAATATTCGCACTTAAAATGCTGTAGGAAGAAATATCATGGTATCAAACAGCACACATTTTGTTTACATGCAAGTTAAACTCACAGAAGCCATCAAGGAAAAAAAAATGCAAAAATGATACTTAAGCTATTAATAGAGAACCTATTAATTTTGGATATATATTAGGGAAAGGCATACCAGCAAAATGTGTAAGAATTATAAGCCTTCAGGTGTTCTCTTTTTTTTCTTTTTTTTCTTTGCAACACTGGATTTTGATTTAAGGTTTGAGCAGTAGTGGCTAATTATGGTCATAGTTTGAAGATAATTACAAAGCTAGTCATTCACCTGCTAAAACCATCATTTCTTTCATCTTTGTTGCAACAGATTTTTGATGTCTATTACAGACTTAGATGATTAAAAAAAAATATTACAGATCACTTGACAACCCCATGCACATAAGGAAGCTTTAGCAGTGTTTCGTGACTGAAGAGAAGATTCAAATTTGTCTTTTTCATTCATGCTTATATTTGCTGAAAACTCAGGTGTTAATGCCAATATTTTGAAAGGAAAAATATTGGCTTAGCTGAAGCCTG
This sequence comes from Ceryle rudis, assembly GCA_033439905.1. Taxonomy (NCBI): domain Eukaryota; kingdom Metazoa; phylum Chordata; class Aves; order Coraciiformes; family Cerylidae; genus Ceryle; species Ceryle rudis. The sequence continues at coordinate 99,471 of JAAGNO010009701.1, read as the reverse complement.
CCTCTGCTTATGCATGTGCATGAGACAAATCTGACTCCATCTGGTAAACGTCAAGGCTGTCATGGAGTAGTGACAATTCAAAGGAGAATGAAAGAAGCAGCCATGCTCCCTCTCCCTGTAATTCTAATAGCATGTCTGTATGTTCTTGTATTTTTAAGCACCTCCCTCAAGGCTGACATTGTTTCCACCTTATCCACCTTCATAAAAATATGTTAATGTATTTTGGGGTTTTTTTAAACAACATTTCTGTCATGGGAAGAATATAAACACTTTAAAGTGAGCTGCATCTGTTAACTCTTACTGTACTGCCTAGATCCCAGTGGGAGGAGCTGATGAAAAACAGAGAGAAAATTGGCAATGAGTTTACAAGCCAAATGTGATGAAGGGTATATATGCATACTATATTACATGAGATGACTTGGGCATGGCAGGCTTCCCATTATACTGTTGTTTTTCCTCCCTTCTCCCACCTCTGTTTTAATGATCAGTGGAGGCTTGAGAGTGAACTTTTCAATTCTCTCATTCATGAAACAGGCTCTCTAAAGACCAACTTACCTTGTCTGTACATCTTGAAAACCAACAGTATCTATACAAAGATAGAAAATTATCGCTGGAGAATGCAGGATGTCACTACTTGATTTGGTAGTCTGCATAGGGGTGGTAAGAAGGAATTTTTTTTTCCCCACCTCTTTTTTCTATAGACCTTTATTCCTTTACTGAATAAGAATCCATCTGTGTATTCTGAACGAGCTTTCTGCAAGAAGTTGCACAGGCAGACCTTTGAGACCTTAAATGGTCACGGACATTTTGATGACAGCCTGCTGCTACAGTTGCTGGAGCACATGGCTGTGTAGGCACCTTTTTCCTTTCTGTGTAATAACTTGGAAAAATATTTCCAGTATCTCATAAGAGAGGATTCAGTGTTGCCTGTCTCATGACTGCTTTACTCTCACAGGAATTCACTGTTTGAATATTACACTCAGTGATAAAAGTAGCCATCTTATCACATGTGCTTTTGATGGCAAGATTAAGAGAGATCTTATAATGCCAAGACCCAGTCATTGTTGTTTATAGATATATAGGATGTGTAGTTTTGCTTAACTAACTGAAATGTGGAATAGCTCTGTGTGGTGATTAACTGGCCCAGCCTCAAGTGCAGTGAATGAAAAGTGAGTCCATAGACCAGTGTAGAGAATGAGAGTGTGATACATAGTAAAAAAAAAAATAAAAATAAAAGAAATTCAAGAGCTCCTCTGGTTAACTGTGCAGTATTTTTCCCCTATTGAAACCATTAGCATGGAGGAAATTATACATTTGCACCCAAAGCATATTCCTTTGCTACTAGCAAAGCCCATTTCTTTCTGTCAATATTATGATAGTAGCCTTTTGACATTTACCTGTAAAATCTCTATGCTTGTTGAAATTGTAAAATATTATGTAAAATAAATTCTTAAATTTCAATTCAGAGAGAAATGCAATGATCAGGCTGACAGTTGGATGTGAAAGTAAGAGTTATGATGTACTCATACTGTGAGGTTCATACCTGTCCTAGTTCAGGTTGGGCCTGAACAGGCTGTCTTCAAGAAAATTCCCTTTGACTATCCTGACCCATAAAGATGTGGTACTTCCACTCTTTGTGTGTTTACTAAAAAAAAAAAATTTGACAAAATACTTTATACACCAGTGCTCATAAGTACAATGCTGTCATAATGCTTGGCATGATCCTAAAATCTAACCTAGTAGGAGCAAATCATAAACTGAGAATGAATTAATGCAGAAGACTGTTAATTTTATATCACTGAAAATAATTTCTGGTTTATACTAAAAATGGACATAATGGAATATCATCTTTCTGTCAACTTTATTTGTTCACTAACAACTCCATACTGCAGAGATAGTTGTATGTTGATTTAAATGGGAGATTTTCGTACTCACATTTCTTCTTCTCCAAAGTTTGAAGGGCTGGTGGCTCTACAACTAACTCAACAGGGTATGCTTAGGCTATACCAAGTGATATAAAAAGTTCCTCATGTGATGCATGCAGCTGCTCAGCAGATCAAAGGTGCTCCAGACCAGCAGGGCAGTCCAAAAACTGTAACAGAGCCAGGATACCAATTTACTGTTGGATTTAAGGAATGAAAAGGAAGTGGTGCATTTTTTTTTTAACTCTCTCTTTCTCCCCTCGCCTAGTTCTGCAAATGAAAGTGTTCATGTCAAAGCTTTTTTTAAAAAACTTTTAGCCTTTTTTCCTCCTAAGCTATTCCAAATTATTTAGGACCTGTTGCTTATTTTTTTTTTGTCCTGCTTTCTTGCTACAGCAGTGAGAGATGCTGATGATGTATGAATGCTCACTGCAATGTACTAAAATGTTATGAAACGTGGCATTTATTTCTGCTTCCTAGAGCACAAAGATCTTACTCAGCCTATTTCTTACCAAATATACTATTACTCACATGTTCAGCTGAGACCTACAGTCTCAGCTAATATGAATCATAGTTCCCTTACTAAAAGGTGACAGAGCTTCTGTCACAAAGCAGGTTTTAAAGGGGGGGATGTAAAGTATCTCTATTTCATTTGGTAGCTGTGTATATTATTTAATTGATCTTTTTTACTCAACAGTAAAATACATGTAGTAAGTATTATTTCTATGTGTGATGGTGAATGTGAAGACATGATTTGTGTCTCATAAAACATGGTGAAGTAACTTTAGCTATATATGTGCTATTTAGAGATAAATCCTACCCACTTCTGTTTATACCTTTGCAAAAACACCATAACTTCTCAGTATTTTGGTGACATATAGGACTAGCATATCACTAGATCAGTAGGAGTTTATTTAAGAGAGACCTAACTTAAATATACAGGAATATATTTCACAGTGTTTTGTACTTCATCTCTAAATTTAGCCCAGTGAAAAGAATTTTGCACGTTAGTAGATTCTTGTAGTAGCCTTGAGTTTTTTGGGGTACAGTAGAACATAGAAACTGTAAATAAGGCTCAGACGTCATCTAATGGAATTCTTTGTAACAGATTTGTCAGCTAAGTCTGTAAAGTACTTATTCACCTATCAGAGCATATCCAGATGCACTTTAAAGTATTCAACTTTTTACAATGACAAAAAAAAAAAAAAGTAACCTGCTTATTTTTCCTGTGTGATGAAGGAAGGCTTGGGAGTCATCTCCTGAAAGAAAAAGTGTCATTACTGGACATCTAGGGGCCTGACTCATGAGGAATTAGTTGCAGAAGTGATATTCATTACCCTTTTCCATTTCAAGTGGCTATAATATTGTTCTGTACCTAAAGGCATTACTGTACTCATAGCAAAGCTGTGAAAAACTGTTGTGTTTTTGCCCATGAGCCATTGCAATGCATTGTCCACTTTCATTTATGGTTCATTTTCTGCACATACCTGTGAACTGAGATGCAGGTGCACTTTGTTTCTGTCAGTTCTCCCACAGGTGTGATAACCTCTGGGAAAGAAGGAGGAAGACAATGGTAAAATAATGGGGATTATGTATTTGGGAATACATAAAAATACATTCCTGCAAGATCTGCTTGGGCTTTTAGAGGTGTAAAGACTGTTAGAGATGTGAGGCAGGATGTGTTGGTACTTGACTGTTTCACTTATCCTGCCCCACCTCATGGTACTGTCTTTATTCTTCTTACTATTGAACACTCCTTCCAGACAAATGAGTAACAGTATTTATAAATGGCATCTTATATGCAAAACAAACCAGGAAGAAAATCTTACAGAAGCAGAGATTTTTTCTAAACTTTCCTTTCCTTTCCTTTCCTTTCCTTTCCTTTCCTTTCCTTTCCTTTCCTTTCCTTTCCTTTCCTTTCCTTTCCT
>JAAGNO010009701.1:24270-94232 GCA_033439905.1 Ceryle rudis | reverse complement strand
TCTCCCTTTCTCTCCCTTTCTCTCCCTTTCTCTCCCTTTCTCTCCCTTTCTCTCCCTTTCTCTCCCTTTCTCTCCCTTTCTCTCCCTCCCTGCTCTCTTTTCCCTTCCTCCCTTCCCCCCATTCCTTCCTTTATTCTCTTCCTTTCCTTACTTCCTTCTATTCTTTACTTCCTTCCTTCTGAGAACAAACTTGAGATGTCATATTGGTGTGGAGCATAATAGATTTGGAAGAACAGATCACAGGGAATGGATAGACTTGGAAGCACAAAAGCTTCCTGTGTTTCATCTTGTATTGTAAATAGAATTAATTTTTTTATTCACCCTGGAGAGACAGGAAATTACAAGATAATGTTCTACGTTGTGCAATCTTAACCAATGATACCCAAAGCCATACCAACCCAAATTAAATATAAGAAATTTCTGTGGATGAAACTGTGACCTTGCTTACCTCCTGCAGGCCATGGGGACCTGTTGTCTAGTCATGCTTATGCAGTCTGTTTGCAGTGGGTGTCACAGCAATCTCAGACAGCATCTGTTAAAGTTCCTCTGACAACAAGTTAAGAAAGCAACTTCCTCTGGCGTTTCACATCCCTTCACCACTACTGATGTCAGTATGAGTTCACTGATCGTTCATTGCATTATAGAGTATCACAAGCTAGTACTTAAACACCTACTTTTTGCTTTCTTCCCTTTATTTTAATAGTTTTATTCCAGGGGAAAGTAATAGCAAGTTATAGGTGGCACAAGGTTGTTGTTTTACCTTGTATTGTCTTATGTACACAGAGGTAAGTTGCTGTGTTTGAGCTCTTTAGTGGCATTTCTATCTCAGTGTAGATGAGAAAAGTAGGACATGGAGAACGGAGGAGGCTTGAGTTTTGCAGTCTGTGCTGCTTTGTCACGGAGCCTCTCTTTTCCTTTTTCTTTCCTTCAGTCTCCCTCTCCTTGCTCTGAAGTGGAAGATGTCGCTATTTCTGCCTTCAGACAATAGGGGAAAAGCACAGAGAGCATACCTTTCTATTTGTTAGAGCAGCTCGGTTCAGATGGTAATGAATTGTTTCAGCTTGGGATTTAAGGCAGATGGCTCTGTATTTTCTAAATAAAAAAGGTATTTCAGTCAAACACTGTGAACAACTAGCCTAACCCCCACTAAGAGGTAGATCAAGTACTCTGCTATTTGGCCCTGTGACATGTAAATGTAGGTCTCCAGGTGTCTCTGTATCCTTGCTGTTGTGATGTTTGGCGATGAAAGTAGTTTCAACCTCATTCCTACTGACACTGCACTAGTGCTTTTCTGAAATTTTCAAAGGAAAACCCACACAAGAGATCCTAGTACCATTGTAACAGGATTGGATCTGTTGGAAAAAAAAAGAAAAACTTCATTTTGTAGTGTAGTAATTTTTTCCTCTTTTTATCAAAATTTTTATTCAGTGTTAACCTGCATTACAAATAAAGGAAAGAGATTTCCTTTTTAAGTAAGAACACAGCAAAATAGTACTTTTGACGTGTAGAGCATGATTTTCCACTGTTTGGGTCAGGATAATAAAGAATTCAGGCATTCAGTTCAAAATTGTATTTTCTGTGCACTGCAACCAAGAGAAGCATGGCTGAAAAGCATGAGGAAAAAGAACTGAAGGCAGCACTCTGTAGCTTATAACAGTGACTGTGGAAGTCTCACATTTGGTATGAGTAATTTGTGTTGCTTTGAGGATTTCAGCTGCAAAAGTGATGGTTTATTAACTGCATCACAAAATACTGAAATGGCTAATTTTCGTGATGATACCCAGAAGTAAAATGTTGCTAATGCAAAATGTTGGTATTTTTGTGTTGAGAGTGTGATATAAATGAAGTAATAGTTTAGAATTTTTTTTCCCAATAAAAAGGCCCATAAATGATTTGCCACTTTGATTTTTTTCAGGATTACTATGTATAGTTAATTACAAAAGTCACATATAAACTGCAGTTGTGTAGCACAACTTATTAAAACATTTCTTTTTTTGACATATCCATTTCTGTAAGGTTTCCATATATGACCTAGATAGCAGATGTATGATAGCCACATTATATCACTAGGCATCTCCATCATCACTTAAAAGAAGAAGATTGAATTTTGCTTAGCAAGGATCAATTAAAAAAATAAAGAGGATAAGACTTCAAGTAGAAGTCAGATGATGCTGAAGTCAAGTGAACTCCCTAATGCATTAGATGTCTGCTTTGTTGCTCTCAGGTTCCTTGATTTTTTTTATCTTAATCCCATCCAAGATGTTCTTCATCTATATAAAATGAACTTTTGTTTTTATGCTGTTCTCAGGGCTTAGTTGAGAAAGAGGAGTGCAGCTGTGATGGCCTTGGCCATAGGCTTTTTTTCAGAGACACATTCCTTTCTCCTTGCCTGCATCACTGGGCTTTCATCCAAAACCAACTAGATTTTGTTTATATTGTGTCCTCCTTTGCTTTAGCCTTCATTAGGATCCTGTCATGCTCAGCCCTCACACTATGTCACATTCATTATGGTGACTCCTTTATTCCCCTTTCCCCAGACTTCGTCGTGAGAACTGTGTCACATTACTTTGCGCTGAGCACATTTAACATTTTTTTGTTAGAAAAAAGACAGACAAATGGTTCCAGAGATGCCATGAGATCTAAATGTCTTCATCAGCCAAAATTCTTAATACTGTTGGTAATTTTAGCCTCAGCTTGATCTTTCTAAGAACGCTCAAGTTCTGTCAATCAGAATTTCTAAAAGATCTAAAGCATCAAATGCTGGATTGTCATCTGAGACTTTTCTTTCTGATTGCTCCGTGACATTTTCCACTCCTTTGTGTTTGATGTTGCAATTCCTCAATTCAGTATTCTTCAGATTAAGCCATTTGTTTCTCACTCTCAGCAAGAAGTATATGGCTGCTAATGCAAAGGCTTTTTCCTGGCCCAACAAATTAGTGAATACAAATCTACAGGCAATTACCTCTTCAGGTGCCCTTGAAAATGTTCTTAGACATTTTATCCTTACAATAAAAGATAATTTCTGACAGAATTGCGCAAAACTTTCTAAACAATTTATCATGATATGGAATTAGTGCTGATGCATCTTGCTGAAAAAAAATGAAGTTCACCTCATTTAATTAAAAAAAAATTACTCTTTCTTGGACGATTCACTTTTGAATGGATATTGGGGTTAAGTTTTTTAGTAATGTGAAAACTAAGTATTTTCTATGTGCAAAACTGGAGAAAACTGCCAAAAGTTATTGAAAGAAATGCATATAATTTGCACAGACCTACCATTTAATAAGGGAATGATTATGTGCAGGGGATTGAATTAAGATCTTTTCCTTCCCTTTCCAATCCCCTTCTTTGTCTTCCATTTTCTTTCCTTTTGATTGAATAAAAACTACAAAATACATTAAAATCCAAGTCTTCTTAGAGCAGTGGGCCACACTGTGCCATGAAACCATGAAAGCCAATGATACACTGAAGAGATACGAGGATATTCCTGAGGCTTCGTGTTACAATTTTGTATCCAGTGTTTATCAGAATGATTTATTTGTCTGTTATGCAGTTCTTCATCTCTCAATGCTGCAAATATCGTTTCCATAGCTGACATGTCTCTTGGCTCATAAAATTTCTCTAAATGAAAAATATTGCAGATCTGGCCACACTGAATAGCAGGAAAAGAATTTTGCAGTGGAGGTTATCCATAAACAAGTTATCCACCACGTCTTCCATCAAGTAACACAAACTGAATAGTGCATTATCCTATCTACATATTCTGTGTGTTTTGTCAGCAGCAAATAAACACAGCCAAATGCAACTTAATGAACTATCTCTTTTTTTATTTTCAGTTAGGAAAGAAAAATATTTCTTCCAGTCTCTTGCCAATGAGAAACCACAAAACATGGAGAATTTTTTGTGTGTGTGTGTGTGGGAAGAGCATCTAATGTATATCATAGCAAGTGTATTTACTAGAAGTTTTTATAATATGTATGTCTCTACACATATCTCTCTTTAAAAAAAAACAAACCAAAACAAAAAACTTGAGATACTTTTTAAGTCCCAATGTTTTTATTTGGCTATAAGCTTTTAATTATGAAGCAAAGTGAGTTCACCTGAATGTTTTTGCAACTAGAGGGAAGATTTTTAAAAGCACAATTAGCAGATTAGTGTATATAACTGTGCAAAGCTTCTTGTGGAAATCCTCTACATTGTACTCTGCCTAGATGAACCAACCACTTCAAGCCAGTGGTGTGAGTGTGTCTGTGCAAACCCAACTGCATGGGCTAGAGAAACATGATTAATCCAAACTCAGTCTGTGTATCAACACCCACAAAATTTGAACGGAGAGTTCATATGAATTTTTAAAATGAGAAATAGTCAAAGTAGTATATTATTGAGTGAAGACCCATATCTGGTAGGGTTCTGGTCCTTTACTATGTCCTTTATGGTGATCCCTCTGTCACTGTATTAATTTCAGTAACAAACTGAATGAAATCTCATGTTGTCGTGGGTACAATTCTATCTCTCCTGCTTGCTTGACTTCTGCTTCCCATTCCAGTTGTACATGATGATACAGTTGTCTACTAAAGCAGGCTTTTAGGACTTCTAAACTGACATCCTCATTGAAGTTTGCAAGATGGAAATTAAAGAGAAAGACAATGAAAAAAGTAAAGCTTGAATGAGATATTTTGGAAAACAGTCTCAAGTCCCTGAAAATTTATCTTGGGCACCAACTTACACAAGTTGCTATAAAATATTCTTTTGGGAAGCACCTGACTGTAAATACCTTACTTTATTAAATACAGGCTTCTATTTAATATTACACTTAGATATTTTCTTGATAATTACATAGAAGGCACAAAGCTGGAACATCTTTCTTATCTTCTCATTGGACTACTCCTACTGGGCCTACTGGCAGCCATTGCATGTGTTCATAAGGTGAAATGTCAGTCACAGAGCCAGGAAGGTTCAGACTCAGGGTAGGAAATAACAGGAATTTCCTAGACTTAAACTTTAGCTGTGGGATTATAGCTACCTGTAGAAGCCAGTTTATAGCAGGTGTTATTTGATTTAAACTTAAATAATATTTAGAAGTGTATGTAATTGCCTTTTGCATACAAACAGTGCTCAGAGTCCTCTGCATCCATACATATACATATAGACACGTTTTTGTTATTTTCATGTGCATGGAGTAGCACAATTTTCCAGGAAATTCCCAGCTGAGAAATGACCTCAGGCTGCAGATCATTCTTCTGATCTTTCTTCTTCTCATGAATTTTAAACCTGCAGGAGATGCATTCTGATACAGCTGGGGGCACAGAAGTAATTATAGGTTTTCTTTGCTTTGGACACACTTATTTCTCTGGGGGTTGCTTTCCTAAATGTGGAGTATAAGAACCGCCTAAATAAACCAGGTGTCAGAAATTGATTCACATAGTCGTTTGTATAGTGAACTGAGCATTCTAGACTCGTGAACTCTGCTAAAGCCATAAAGATTCTCCTGTGTAAAATTAGGATATAAGGCTTTTTTTTTTTTTTTTTTTTTCATGATGTTAGGCCCAAACATTTCAGTTCACATGTGTTAGGAAAACTGTTGTGTTGACTTGGGGTGTTTATGTAGGTGAAGAAAATGTTTATTTTTCATTTTACCTACTCTGTTCATTGACAATCATTAATTACATGTTCAGGTAGAGTTTTTTCATTAATGAGCAATTGCTGAAGTTCTACCCTAAATCTTTATCAGTTTTTGGGATCATAATTGTGAAAAAAAAACCCCAAAATTCAAAATCTCTGGGCCATTCCAGGAAACTCTCCATTATTTTTATCCCGTGACATAGCTGCTCTCTTATCAAGAAACAGTATATTGCCCTTCACACATAACTGGCTATATTTTATTAAATAAGGACTAAGATGACCCTCGTGTGCATTTTGAACAATGCTGTACTTACGTATGTATGAAGACTTATCCTGATGCTTTTGAGAGCAGTAGGACAATCCCTTGGACTTGGAAAAGTAATTTAGGGTCCTTTTGACTCTTTCATGGATATTATTTCCATTATTACCCATAAAAGAAAGAACCTTGATCTAAAATACTCCTTGACTGAGGTGATGTCTCAGGTTGAAATAAATAGCTAGAAAATGCTAAAAAGCAGACAAAACAATTTTCACTTGTTTTATAATTTAAATGGGAGTTTTAGAGGAGAGGACTTACTTGCCAAAAGTAGACTGCTGGGAACAGAGCTAATAGGGTGAGTGGGTGGGCAGGATGGAAACTGGTTTTTGGGACACATTTCTTAATTTCCAGTCTGCTTTTCTGAAAGAAAGCACTGGTGCTTAAATTTCATTCTGGTTTTCCCACTACAGGGTAGCAATGATCACCCTGATACATTTAGCATCAAATTGCTGGGTGATACTTGCTGCTTTTCAATAGGATTAACATAGCAGCACTCAATTACAGCACACTTAAAAGCATTTTCATTTCTTGGTTATTAAAATCTACATAGGAGTCCTATGGTTGCCAGCAAGAATTGGCAAGAATTTCCCAGTGTTGTTACCATTGGTTCAGTTCCCTTGGTAGAAACAGCACTGGACTCAGTGTAGATCTGGTGTGGCACCATACTGATGAAGCCTGCGCTGCGCTGTTCATCAGAGCAGTTTAAAACATTTTACTGTTGCTCTAGGACCAGTGTTGCTATTGGCAATTTTATTTTTCTGAAGTGTTTTGTGTCTTCAGCAGGATGCACAGTTTTTAAATTTATCTTATGAAATAGTTTAATGTAAATATAGTCACGGGTAATAGATTCTTCTCTCAGTGTTGAACAGTGCTGGTATTAGACTTTCTTAGAAGTACTGTAATAACTATAAAGGGATGCTGGTTTTCTGAACTCTTACTTTCTACTAAAAGCTCCAGTAAGTACACAAGGCTTCTCCCTATTAAAAAAAATAATTTTATAGTGCATTCAGCAAGCTTTAGCCCTAGAAGTAGGACATCAAATGCTACTTCATTATTAGAAACTTTTTTTATTATTTAAGAAGCAAGGGTAGTGCATTCTTCTTGTAAATTATGCACAGGAATTAAAAAATTCCTAGGTGACTCGGGTACAAATCCAATTAAAAGCCCAAACTGTTGCAGTGGTTTGAACATCTCATTTTAAATGAAGTACAGAGAACAGCAATGGTCTTGTGGTAAAGATCATGAAATAAGCTGCAGGGCTTTGAAATTTCTGGCTCTGCCATGAAGTGTCATGTTTGATTTCAGAGAAGCAGTTTTTTCTGTGCCCAAGTTCCATACCTCTAAAGTGGGCATAGCACTGCAGAGACAGGCAATGGTGATAAATCAGTCGGGTTTTAAAAACAGTTCCTGTGCTGAATGCAATATAAAAAGTATTAAAAGTCCTATTAAAAAAAAAAATGCAATACAATGATATCTCATTATCTCTCTTTCAAAATCTGTCTTAACATAATGCTGCTGTATGGTGGCTTTAATTTGTTGGTTTTTTAAAAAATCTCCTTGGCACATACAGAACGTTTGATTGCCAAGAAAAATCAATGTATAGAGAAGCAAATGGCTTCCAGAACTGTGAATATTAAATGATGTCTTAAACATTTTCTGTAAAAATGTATTGGTGGTTATGTTTGAATGTGTGAATTCTGCCTGCTGCAATCATTTCTTCAAACAGTTATTTAGTAATGTAAAACTCCTCTTCCTTAGTTCTTTCACTCTCTAAAGACCAAATCCAGTTCTCATTAGTGGGAACATTAGTGAAACTATTTTCGTCAGCTTCAATAGAGGTCAGTGAGGACTCTAAGTTAAAAAAAAAATCGCTAAATGGCAAATATGAAATCACAGATTGTTCTTAAGTGTTTGGTAAAAAATCAATAAAATGTGTGAAACTTTCAGGAGTTTCTATAGGCAAGATCCTTGTAATTGTCAGGGCCTTCTGCTTCCCTCCTTTCAGTGGAAGTTACACACCTTAGTGTTCTTGAGAATTTGGGTTTAATTGATATATCTGAAGCCTCAGTTTACAAATCAAGGCTAGATTTTCAAGGTGTCTCATCATGCAAAATGGAATTAATGGAATTTTACTTTGAAAGTAAAAGCATTTTTGAAAATACCTTTAAGCACTTACCAGCATATTGGGCAAAAAATGCCTTTAAAAACTGGGCACAAGTGATTTCAAAGCTAGGATTAAACCCAATTGTTCCAAATTACAGACTTGACACACTCCTGTTTATGTCAGTGAGTGTTGGATGCTTAAGTACGTTGGCAGGTTTGGTCATTGGGACATAAAAGTGTTTTATGCTTCCAAGTCTGGATCAATGTCCCTTTATGCAGCTGTCTAATTATCCATCCCTAAGGATAGATACATGCATCATCCCATGTGTATTCAGTGGATTCTGATGGGTTAAATGTTATACTGCATTTAAATAGCAAGGTTCCAGTACTGCTTGTGGGAAGGAGATGCCAAATAGAGTTGGAGCCTTTATCTAATTGTTCTTCTGTTTTAAGCTGGATTGCAGCATGTCTCAGAGATAAATGAGCTATGCAGGTGACCGAGTGATGTAGTTAAGGTATCAGGAGTGGACAAGCTGTGGGGATATCAAGTTCTACATGAGTTATTTTGTTTTGCTAAGTATGTTAACACATAGAAAGAGGCATTCTGCTCTGGATCACTTACAGCTACTGACATCTTTTTGAAAGAAAGATTTCAGCACTTTGAACTCATTGTTTCTTGTATTTGCACTACAATGATGTAAATACTGAGTATTAGAAACATGTAGTATAATGATTCCAGTTTTACACCATCATAAATGGACATGTAATTGTTTGACACTCTTGTCGTAGCTAAAAGATATGCTGAATCAATACTCTGACTAAAAGGAAAAGACGTGGGCATACAGCATCTGTAACTACATCATTGAGGGTACTCCATAAGCTAAAATGGTTGAGATTCCTTCTGAAAAACTTGAAAGGTGAAAAGGAAACTATTACTGTGCTTTAGGGGAAAATATTAGGTGTTCTGACAAAGTTCCTTTTCTTTCAGGAACCAAAAACACCCCAATACCACAGGAAGGACATAAAATAAAAAGTAATACTAAAAAAATAAGGAATTGATATTGCTTCACAACTTCTTAAAAAGGAAAAAAATTGATATAAAAAAAATTACATAAACCATGAAATCCTGCCTTGCTTAAGACAATATAAATCTGTTAGAAGGTCCTGATTTTGCATATATTTATGCATAAGCTTAACTTAAAGCAAGTGAAGAGTCCCTTTGTGTTTAATGGATTCTCAAGTAGTTTTTAGGCTGCTAGAGCATTCACACTTGAACTATGGGGTAGAAGAAATTCCTGTTCTTGGAAAAGAGCTAATAAAAGCAGTATCAAGGAATACTCTAGGGAACCACTGTGACTATGTCTGTGAGCGAGTGTACAGAGACTTGTAGGATAAGGACATGGAAAAGTAAGTGATGTGGCTCTCCGGTATATCTGTGTAAACTCAATTTTTATATGAAGTTTTTTGTTTCTCTTGGCTGTTCATAAATACTTGCTTTGCTTTTGATAGGTTTTTGAATATATTTATTTTGGTTTTAGGGGCAGTAGTTGAAAGTGGGGGAAAATGTAATTGTCTTTTCTTTTTTTGCTTAACATTTTAAGTATACAATATTAAACCCATAATTATTCAGTTGGCTAATTGCATATTTTTCCTGGCTCATTGTCATTGGTGGACAATAATTTGTTGTCATAGATGGTATGTTGGGAAAGAGATTTAGTCTAGTCTTGTGGTGATACAACAGATGGGAAACTCTGAATTGCTGAATTACTTCAGAGCATGTTTCTTGACTGGCTTAAAGCTTCCCTACTTTTTTTCCCTGCTCTGTGGAGTGGCAAATAATACTCCATGGGTAAAATCAGTGAAAAGTTGTTCAGTGTAGGCATGTTTTACTCCTGAGTTTTATCTCACAGTGGATGTGTGGCAACAAACTTAACTTAAAAAGCTTTCTTTTGAAATAGAAAGTGGGATATAGTTTTTGTATATTCATTAGAATATCTTTTGTTCAGAGAACTTTATACTTTGAACATCTCATATGAGGGATTTTCATTCTGCGTTCTGTGGTTTCTTGAGGTCGCCTCCAATATACTACATAGTGGTTGAAGAAGTACTTCCAGGTGGTCCATACAGAGGCCTTCCATGCTAGCAAAGTAGCAATGCTCAAAACTCTTGTGGCTCCTTTCATAATGCTTTAAATTCCAAAACCATTTTGGGAAATTACATTTTAAAATATGAATATTTATTTGTTCCCAGTTCAAATTCTTCAGTATTAGGACCATTGCAACAGAGTTAACTATAGTGACACTTCTTTGGAAAAGTCAGGAGTGGACAAGCATAGAAGTGGTGGGTTTATAAATGATGATGTGGGTGCTGAAGTAAAGTCCCGTAACCAGGGAAGGAAAAATAAATATTATGGACACAAAAAAGAAAGATGGGTCATAGCCAAGAAGTGTCACCCCATATTAATACAAGCCTATTGCATCTAGCTCCCTTCGCAGCATTCTAGTATTATTTTTGATGCAATCGAGCATGCAAGTTGCCAAAGGAAAATGTTTCTTGGGATTGGGTGGCTCCAGGATAGGTGGCTGTAGGATACCTCTTAAAAAATGGTCTGAAATGTGACCACAGTTGAAAAGCAGTGTTATGGGTTATATTTGGCTATACATTAAGTTCAATTTAAGTAAGTAAGAAAAAAAAAAAAAAAAACCAGTTAAAAATATGAGGAAAGGACAGAGTCTTGGCTAGATCCCAGGCAGTTAGTGGTCTCAGGTGATCCCATAATGCAAGAGCACGAGAACTATGGATCTACTCCATACCTTGAAAGCCGACAAAGGGATTATTCATTGTTTCACTAGTTTTTTAGGCCTAAATACAGAAGGGCTACCCCAAGGCTTTCTGCGCCTCTTACTTCATGTTTTGAGGGCTTAAGTAGGACCTAAATAGAGACTACAACTTCCATTGACCTTCTGTGCTGGAGTGAATTTCACCCTAAATGCCTGTTTTGGAATGAACAGCTTTATTTCCTTAAGTAAAAAACAAAATTGCTTCTGATTTGTTGAAACCAAATAAAAGCATCCAAATCCATTCAATTCTGTTTGTTTTGGGTTCTGAAGAAAGCCTTCCTCCCAGTTGGGTTCAAACTGCAATTTATTTTATGAGGACTTGTAACATTAGGGAGAAGAAAGGGGATGTGGAAGGGGGAGATAACTATGTTAATTCAGAAGCAGTGCATTTTAGAAAATAGTTGAGAGGTCCTTTTTCCACAATTAGCACAGTTCTTAAACTGCTGACAGAGCTACACTGCTGCTTATTATGAATAAAAGCTGGACATGGGCAAAGTTGGGTTGAAATCTTGCCAGGAAGGTTTTGAAAGCAGAACTATATTATATGTTCAAATGTTGTATTTTTATCTTAATTTTCTGTCCCTTTTGACTACTATTATGAGATTAAAGTTAGATGGATAAAGTCATTTGAGAAGCTGGGTTAAAGTTAAATTGCCTGAGTCAGTTCAAACAACTAGAAACAAAGCTGCATTCTTCCTGGGGTTTGATGGCTAAAATGGTCTTTTGTGACACTGAGATTAAATGTTATTTGATAGCACTCAGTCTTAATTCTCCTTGTTTGAGTGGAGTAGTCCTCTTTCCTACCAGCTGTTGCTATCATCAATTCATTGTTTTCAGGTTGGCTCTAAGAATCTTCTCTCATAAAAGAAACATCAAATTGATCCTTCTGGGCATTTCAGTGGTATCAAGAAATCTCATAATTTAATCAGTGCCATAACAGTGAATGTTTTTCTGTAGTCTGCCTAAACGATAATAAACAGAAAGGCTGTGGCTGTATAGTGCTGCTATCGGTCAGGCTTGGCATATGGTGGCATGGGCATGACATATACATGATTTTTTTCTGAATGCTAGTGGTACCAGTAGCAAAAAAACCATCTGGCAGTCTGCTCTTTATGTCTTCACATCACTTAACTACAATTTGACGACTAAAGTAATTTGAGTTTTGTTTTGTAAAGGCATGTTTTTGTTTAATCAAGAATTGTTACTATCGGTGTTGCGGTGTTCACTCAATATTATGTATTTTTGTTCCTGCTTAAGCCATAAAAGTAGAAAATTTTATTACCGTGTCATGAGCAAAATTCATGGGAGATGTGGAAGACTTGAATGAATATCTGAGAAAATACTGCAGCATTTCCACATGGAAGTGTCCCCAAGTCTTCCCATCTGTTCAGCAGAAGTGTTACCTAGTAAGTGAAGGTATGAAATGTCCACTTGCTGATGAAAGTACAACAGACACTTTGTCATCCCAAAGAGTCTTTATGTGTCATTTCTGCAGACACCTCCTAGGATTGTGTAACACAGGAGAGGCAAGCAAGAGGAATCCTTCTATCATGCCAAGTCAAGGAGAAAGTGGGTGTCCACTGAGTGAAAACTGAGACACATTTAGTGACCAGAAAGCAAAACTGAGGGATGCGTTGCTCAGGTAGAATAAGAATAATATTAGGACAACATGGGGACCATAGCAGTAATTCAGTGGTTAGGATTGCAGTCCTTTCAAAATTAATGGGGATTTTGTCACTGACTTATCTAGTGCCAGGATTTCAACCCAAAATAAGTAGGCCTCATTGCTCATGGAAAGGTTTCTTAGCGGCAGGAGGTAGTGGGGAGCCATCTTACTCATGAGTGGCCATGAACTATCCAGCGGAAGCTGCAGAAGGAGGAAGAGATGGTCAGTGATGTCTGTGGGTTTTGGGGATGTCCAAGAGAAAGCGGATACCATGCAAGGTGACCCATCAGCCTGCTTTCCTGCCTGCAGCACACCATGCTGCGGGGCCTGGGGAACATATCTCCCTGAGCCTTGGGCTCAGCTCACAGCAGTACGCCACAGCAATTTTCACTGTTGAGAAGTCAAACTCTAGAAAATATGGCTAAATATTCAAAGCAGCATAGGTTCATATGTAAAATACCAGGCTGTGGCAGTGTAGATGTAATGAATTTAAAATTGTGGAAGGGCTATCAGAGCTTTAGCAGGAATCTAAGGTCTATCTCAGATCACGGTTCCCATTGCTGACCTCTCCAGTGGCAGAAGCATGTACTGCTGGTATTTTGGTTGGTGGTTTTGCTCTTGTTGGGCAATACCAAAAGGTCAATACAGGACATTGCTGGCGAGGGTTGGAGTCCTGAACTTCTTGAAATCAGTAAGTTTTATTGGTGTCACTGATTCTGGGATTTCTGTCCAAAAGATGTCTTGATTGCTCATGTAGTGATAACATAGAAATGCACTGAGGAAAGAAACCTTCCTGAGAAAGCAAAGGGCAGGAAACTGTTTTAAGATTTCTTTTATTGCTTATTTGTTGCTATAGCTATCTTTTCACTCCATATGGGTTTTCTTATTTTGGGGTCTATGTTTTCATTCTTTCCCCTTCACTGCTCTTAACCTCTTTTTTAACTCTCTCCTTTTGTGTACATGGAAGCAATACAGTTTCATTGCCAATTGTACATTTTAGTCCAGATGACATGCATTTGCTTCCTGTACATTTTCTGAGATGCTGAGGACAGATGTCACAAAACAGTCATTTGCAGTGGGTAGCTTGGGCAAGTCCTTAGAGCTGTGTCCCCTATGTGTTATGCACAGCACTGCCTCAGAGTATGCTCTTAATTGTCCTTTAGTAGGTCATCTGTCTAAAACCTGGAAGAACTGTATTCTTGGCTATCTTTGGAATGAAAGAATTTATTTCATCTATATAACACAGAGACAATTTAAAAGGAATGCTCTTTGAAATGCTTTTATTTCACTGTAAATCTTGCCAAATGAAATACAGTTTTGTACAGTTGGGCAGTGCATCAACAGCAACGTAGTTCAAACAATGAAGATAATTCCTTTAATGTTTTGAGATTGCCTTTACTGAGCTGCATTCTGGGTGAAAGGTAAACATCTTAATGGGAACAATTTATTCATATGAATCCGAAATCTTTGCTGCAACTGTTGCTAAGCATTTCCAACTACCATCTTTAATATTCTCATCTTTTTTTTTTTTTCTTATATTCCTCATCTTTTTTTTCTGTGTTAGTTATTGAGTATCCCAGTATCATTTCAATGAGGATATCATGACAGGGAAACACTCTCAGAGATTAGTGTGTAACTTGTACTTCCTTATGTGCAGCAGCTGTCACTCTGAGGAAAACCCTAAGTATAGCATCTTTACTGTTTGATGGGAATGCTTTTCTCAGTGGTGTTTATACTCCTAATCAGGGAAATTTACTTGAGGTCTTCTTTTTTTTTTTTTTTTTTTTTTTTTTTTTTTTGTTAGCTTGTTTGGTTAGGTTTTTTGGGGTTTTGTTTTGCTT
Organism: Ceryle rudis; assembly: GCA_033439905.1. Classification (NCBI taxonomy): domain Eukaryota; kingdom Metazoa; phylum Chordata; class Aves; order Coraciiformes; family Cerylidae; genus Ceryle; species Ceryle rudis. The sequence continues at coordinate 79,841 of JAAGNO010009701.1, read as the reverse complement.
TGGTGTTTTAGTTTGGTTTATGTTTTGTTATAAATTATATAGCTTTCCAGGTGCAACTGGCAGTGTTTAGGAATCACAAGACAGATTTTTGTTTCAGAGAAACTGGTTAGATGAGATGCAATATGAATACAACACTACTGCACATCATCTGTGCATTTTTTTTGAGTAAATTGTCTTCTACAGGCACTGAAAAATCAGTAACAGCCATCAGTGGGAGTAGTTCAATGGAGTTAGAGGATGTCATCCAGCATGGCAGGTTATCAAGCTTTGCTACGTCTGCTTTTAACAATTATGACATCTAAAGTCTAATTGCGGATGTTGTGGAAGGTTATTTTTGTCTCTACAATAGCTGGAATTACAGTCGTATGGGTAAGTTTTAGGGTTTTTTGGTTTTCTACAGAGATTCTGTGATGCTTTGCTCACTGTTCATCCATTGATAATGAAAGTTACTTTACTAGAGGTAATGAGGTAGGAAGCATATTTTAATGGTAATGTGAGACAAAAAAAATTAGGTTTTGGGTTTGTCTATGTACATAGGTGTGGGGACTGCAAATTTTGGGTTGGAAATGTCAAAGTGAATTCTGATTTTTGTAATGGAAGCACCATATATCACTGTAAAGACAACAAAATGTTCCTGATGTTTTGTTTTTATTCAGTGGCTTGCCTTCAGCTCTCTACTATAATTCACCTGGTTATAAGAGAGCTCATCAGAGAGCAAACCACTCTTGTCTTCAAGCCAGACTCCCAGAAGGAATACAGTTTCCATGTGTGATCAGAAGTGTAGGCAGAATTTAATTTTCTGCACCTAGGGTGCTTCTTTGCTAGAAATATACATACTGCACTGGTACGGCTCACTGGCAGCAGTGCCATGGCCAACATTTACAGCAATTGTTTAGCTGTTTCCCTCCAGCTCCCAAATCACTTGGGATCATGCCCATGCATGAGTACAGTGCTGACGCATGTGCCTCTGCGTGCCACGCTGCAGGAGATGCAGCTCCACAGCAAGCCGTGACTTGTGCGAAAGCAGCAGTTCGACCTTGCTCATTCACCGCATAATGGGCTTGGGAAGTGCAGCTGAATGGTATTTTGGAGCGATTTGATGTAAGATGTTGATGTCTCATTTCAGTGCGCTACAGCTGAACCAGAGAAAAACAACAATATTTTCTTTCCATTTCATTGTGGCATACTTTTCTAAATCATCAAAGCTGCACTGTTCCATGGAAAGTTGAAATTTTGGGGAAGATACCTTCCAGAAGGCATTTGGACAGCATGCTTCCAACTGGAAAATTTTTTGGCATGACCCTAAACTCTGCTTCTCAATAGGAAAATAGCAGAGAAAGAAGTATTTGTGTAACACATGAGTAAACTCCTGCTTGAATTCTAAAATAAAAACTTTCATTTTATTTTTAATCTACCATGCCACAAATGATCTAATTTGTCTTCCTAGAAGAATAGAAGGCTAAAAAGAAAAGAAAAAAGGGAAAAAAAAAAAAGTTCTGTTTTCCATTAATGGTCTCTGATGAGGAGATAATTAAACAACATTACAGTAGTGATTTAATTCTCCCAAGAGTGACTGAAATTTGTACACATAGTCATGGAAGATCAAGGAGCTAACTATGGTAGTTCAGATTGAAGGGGATTAATTATTTACTGGTTTTGCATTAGGATCAGGGTGTTGTGGGAAGGAGAGAAATACACATACTTGGAAAGAGGAAAAACATAGATTATACAGTCTAAGAAATATTTGTGACGGCATGAATATATGCACCCTTATACCTAAAATGAGACTTAAGTGAGACATAAGAAGTACACAGGTCTTGTGCCAGCACTCTGCACAGGGATGAATTTAATCCAGAATGAATAAGGGTCTTTTACTTATTTTGTTTATTTTCTGCAGTCACTCTACCCAGTTCCTAACAGTGTGTTTTTCAGACGGTTATTTCAGACACCAATGCACTACCTTTAAGTCAAATACTGAAGGCAGTTTTTATAGGAAAGTTGCTTGAATTTATTGCTTGAATTTAAATAAACGTATTGCTTTTACAGATTACCCAAATGTTAAGAAATCCACTGTTAATTTTTAAATGCTATAGTTTAGAACAAGTGTTTAACGTTTATGAACTAAACCACATGAAAAAAAGAAATATTTGGTAATAACTGGAACAAAACTGGAATTTTTTCCCTATCAATGTGTAGTTTCTGGTGCAGCACCTGATAATTACTGTCATTATTTGTTTTATGAGAGCATTTTCTAAGTGTGATATCCTGTTCAGTGCAACTTGTGGCTGCAGATTTTGCCACTGTTTCACCGTTAACCTTATTTGTGAACTGTGATTTCAGCATGCTGAACTGCCAGTTCAGCCATTTACACAATTTACGTATCCGATTTCTAAATATAAATGGGAGTAATCTAGTTTCTTTTTAATACAACAGCTGCTATAAATGATGTCAACATGGCTAAATTTTCTTTTAATGTTGATTTCAAATGCTTCCTTAATAATTTAGAGCCTGTGAAAAACATCTGTCTTGTTTGAAGGTGATTTGTCTTCTAATCAACAAGTTTTTTTAGATCTAACGTAAGAAAAGTAGTTTGCACTAAGGACCTAGAAGGCAAAATTGGATTTGTGTGTTTGAAATAATGTATTCATTATTATTATTATAAAGAGAAATATAATGGGCTTCAGTCATACAGTCAGATCACAATATATTAATTTTTACATATTTTCTTTTTGGATGTCTCTTGTACCCAGCTTTTAATTTTCTTTGTATCTCTTTCCTTTCAAATATAATTTCTTGGTAGATGTGTTTTTGGAAAGATAGATATTAAGTACAATTTTCTTTTGTCCAAAGGTAGCTGGTATCGGAATACTTTCCAATACACTAGTAGGTGCAAAGACCACAAAGCTTTGTAATGCAGAGCTTGTTTTCATTTTGGTGTCATACATTTATTTATAATTCAGTCAATATTAACTCGGATTAATTCTTTGGTAGATGCTTAAAGCCAGATTCAGACATTGTTTCAATATATGCAATTCATGCAGATTGAAGGGGGAAAAATTTATAGCACCATTAAAACAATCTTATTCTGTACATATGCAAGCAATCTTACTGCTGAACTCTAATCATCAGGTCTGTAATTTTACAAGGGAACTCTCATACAGGAGGTGGAGGTATGCATCTGCTTTTTTCCTTTTTTTTTTAATCCCAAATATTGAAGAGCATTTTGTCTTGATGGAAGTTAGAAACCTTACTGTAAACATTTATCTAAGCAATGGTAAACTTCGCCTCAAGTGTTTTTTCAAAGCAAGTTTTTTTTCATTCTACAAGGATGTCATACATTTAAAAAAAAAATGCATACAGCTGTCAGAGGGACTGTATTTTGGAAGACATTTTCTGGCATTAAGAAACTCTTAGCTTTGGGGCTACTTTCAACTCAGTGGAAAAAGTAGTGTAAATGTTTTGCTTTTTTTTCTGTGCTTTACAAACAATACATAAAATATTGCTATAAAGATATGGAATACACACTTGTCCTCAGGATCCTTCATGGAGATTGTCAAGAACTTTGGGCATTAGACTATTACATGTAGGCAGTAAATAAAAAGGTACAGCTGCAGTCTTGTAATTGACGGTTTTTGCACTTCCTTATCCTTTTGCAGGAAGAAGTGCAATGCCTCCTAGGGTAACTTTGTGCCCGAGAAAATGTTTGTGATGCATCTGATGCCACCTCTTACACTTTAACTTGGAGGTCTCTTAAACCACATTATTTTGAAACAGTAGCTCTTTCTATGTAGTCAGGCTTATGTATTATCCACTTTAATGACACAGCAAGATTAACGTTTCAGAAGGTGCTATTTTGCTCAACCATAGTGATCTGTCTGCCAGAGTTTATGGCCCAGATTATAAACCTCTGGATGTAGGAATCTAAAATAATAGCACTGATAAGTCCTTAACTCTAACGTCTTCTGTGTCATGAGGCAGCAGTGCCATGGTGGTGCTCAGCAGCATGTTGTACAAATCAGGGCAGTTAGTCTTCAATGATCCTTTGATAATCTATTCTGCTTCCTGTTCATTCATAGCAGCAGTTTTCTTTTGTGATCTTACCTCAAAGTTAGTATTGGGAATAAAGCTTTCATAAATAGAGGATAAACTAAAGGGGAATGATACATCTGTTACCACTCAGAGTGGAATAAAACTTTGTTGCTGAAATGCTAGATTTCACACTAGGTCAAAGAAAGTTGTACAATGACATAAACTCATGAGCAATCTCAGAGTGTCAATTTTCTCCTTGTTCCTCCCACTACTTCCATCCCCATCACCTCTTAACAAACCTGATGACCTCTCATCAGACTGTACAAATGCACAACTTTTTTTGCCTTTCAGAAAGCATATGGTCAAACCTGCCAGATTTGATGGGATTAGCAGGAAGCTGAAGCCATCACAGGGGGATAACATTTACTGAGTTTGTGACCCAGTTAGTGCCATAGTGGTGATGCTTCTCAGCCCCCAGTTTTTCACAGGAATCCCTAAAAGATCTGTCGATAGCCTAATGCAGTTTTTCTAATAAACTCCATACGACATAGAGGAATGTTTTCTTCTTGTTACACTGCCTTTCTAAGGAAAATTTATGGAGACAGATGTGAAGTTGTAATGGTACTCCTGGTGTACATCTTCTCTTCCTCCAATTGCACCGGGTAACCTGGATTGACTCAGACTCACTTGGAGGTGGTGGGGTGGTGCTCTGCTACTAGGAATCAACCTCATACCATTACCAAGGGGGAGCAAGGCAGACTCATACCAGATGGGGATCAAGTCCCTCCCTGTACAGCCTGCAGGACAATGAATTGGCCACAGAATCACACTGATTACACATCACAATTTTCACATGTTTTAATATGCATGTGGCTTGGTTCCAAGTAAAGCATCTGAAACAGTGCTGTTAATATGCAATATTTCCTGGTATTGCTGGATTAACAGGCCTTTGTGGCCTGGTGTCACAATTTGCTCTAAGAGTACTTTGCCCTTCAAATGCTGTTGCATTTGGAGGGGAGTAAGGTATTGTTGAGATGCCTTCATCCTCCAGCAGCGTGTTCCTACCCTCAGCTTGTCTGTGACCAGACTCCAGCCATGTCAAACTGTATGGAAACGGGGGCCAGAGAAATCAAAGCAGGCAGTCAGGTGTCAGTCTGGCTTCCTTTTTAACCTGTTTTCATTTGGTACAGCTTTCATTTTTTTTTTTATTTTGCTTCCATGTTAACTGACATCTTTGGTCTTGGTGCTCTTTAGGGTTTTTTTTTTCCCTATGAGATCTCATGTTGAATGCCCAACACTTGTTTCTTTTCAGCCTTCTGCATTCAACATTGGCCTTTGTCAGAGAGAAAATGGTGCTTTCGGCCACCAATATTTCAGCTTCCATTGATGAAAAGAGAGTTTGTGGTTTGTAGGGAGATGTGGTACCTTTTACTGTACCACCTGATACAGTGGAAGGAAAAGGCAAGCTTTTGGGCACGTAGCCCTAGTTAAGGCCAAATTTGTGAGGAAAAACTTTTGCTTACTGCTTGATCCACATTAAAATACTGATGAGTACAAGCTAGGACACTCTGAGCAACAGGAAAAAAAAAAAGCTGCTCAGTGCTTTGCAGTATTTCAATACAGAAATGTTATTTCAGCCCAAACTCCCCACTTTAACAGATGACATAAGAAGTGTTAATCTTGCTGTGTTCACTTGGACATCTCCCTTACACTTTCTTTTACAAACTTGCCAGTAAACCTTGATGTAAAAGCATTAAAATGTTTTGATGATATGCGCGTTTTAGATTATTGGAGAGAAGTATGTATGTAGAGATGTGCAAATGCTCTGTTTTTATGGTGGCCATCTTCAACATTTAGAGAAACCAGCCTCCTCAGGGAAATACCTGCTATGCATAAGCAGGTTGGTCTCACCATTGGGTAACAAAACTGCCACTGAGTCCTGGGATGGAAGTCAGCCCTGTAGCAGCTCTAGACATGCTAGAAATACTCAAAAATCTCTTTAAAGCAGAAGTAGCCTTTCCCTAAAACAGTCCTGTTCTCCTCTGTGTTCAAAGCTGGAGCTGGCTATTATTCCTTTCCTATCTTCAGTTACCCAGGACAATGATTGACCATCTCAGGGTATTCTCTACGCTGTTCAGATGAGTAAGAACAGAAGATACCTGTTGCTGAGGGGAGCGACTCCTGTCTTTATTTCCATTCTGTGGTAGTTTGGGAAAATATTTCAGTAGTTCAGGGCTACCTGTGTTATGTCAACTGCCTTTTTCTCTTGCTGTTACGAAGCAGAGGCTGTATTTGGGTTCAGAAAGTTCTGTACTGTCAGGGTTATTTCCACTTGAGAAATATACTGCATGCACACATATCTCTCAATCTCTCTCCTTTATATTTAGATTTGCTGATTGTCTTTATAGTTTTTTCCTTTTTTAAAACTGATGTTACCTGACTCATTAGATGTTGTGAATATTTTGTGAATATTTGTTCTGAATTTCTGACTCAGTCTTCAATAATTGTAACAGAACCATAGTCTGCCATCTAGGGAAATATTCAGTATTAACTAAAAATTTTCCAGTGATGGAAAAATCCCCACATGTGTTGATTATTACACTGTTTTCTTGGTTAATTATTCTGGCAATTTAGAACTGTACATCTAATTTCTAGTCTTAGTTTGTGGAGCTTCAGCTTTCAGCCTTCCTGCACCTTCTTTCTGTTTTGCAGTACAGCTGTCTACAGAAGAGCTTGTGCGGTATTTGCAGTAGCCCAGTTATCTGAGTTATGTTGGGATAAGTCTGACCTAGGGAAAATGATTTCTCTCCTCTATGTAGATTCATCTGATTATGGCGTTTATATAATAGGTGGAGAGCCCCTCTTCCTTTTATTAATTCTCTTTTTTTTTTTTTTTTCCTGCATGTTAAAAACAGGAAACAAATAAATCTACTCCAAGTGTTTAATACTTTAAGAGTGATAAAAATTATGACATTAAGAAAAATACATGTAGTTTGCTTAGGTTCTTTTTATGTTGGAAATGGCACTTGTGGTGATCTAGAGTTTAATACCGGGAAAAAATGGCCTATTTTTTGAGATTGGGCTTGCTTTGATCTCTTATTTCCTAGGGATTTTCCACAGCTTCTGTGTCATAAAAGCTTCTTTGCCTTTTTGACCTTAGTAGAAGTCATATAGCAAGCTGTATCCTTGTGTTTACATAGCCTGAAGTTTCTCCTTCTTTCCTGCAGTTTTTGTTAGGTAATCCTTGACTACTTTTCTGTTAAAAAAAAATTAAAAATTTTGAAGTAGCCATCCTAAAGATCTCCTTCAAAGGAGTAAGACCTGTCTTGTCTTCATTCTTATTTGCTATAATGACACTCTCAGTTCTATATGCTGCCAGTGGACTAAGGATTTTGCCAGAAGACACTGAATGGTATTAGGCAAAATTCTGGCCTTTTTAAACCTAGTTGGAACACATGCAAGCACCAAATCTGTGGCATTTGTTTTGCACTAATTCATCAAGCTTTAAAAAAAATTTCAGGCTATACTATTTCAGACAGTTCATATCTTTGCTTCTCTAAATCTTGCTAAAGATAATGTACATGCCCTTTTTATCTTTTTTTTTTTTTGATGGCATATGATGATTCTGTTGTCTTGAAATAAATTTTACATTATTTCTTCTTCTGTATATTTTAGAGTAGTAAGTTCTCATGTTTGTCCCATGTCCTGATTAGGAGAATGGAGATTTGTAAGACTTCTATTTCTCTTTCTGTGTAAATAGTACAAATATAGAAGAGAAAAATCTCAGTAATCTGGAAGCAGGTGACCCCACATTACTCTTTGTGTTGCTAATCATCTGGACATATGCCAAATAGTTTTTAGCAAAGTTGGACATATAAAGAAAAAAAAAAAAAAACAAACAACAAAAAAAAAAACAAACCACCAAACATCCTGAATGAGATAACCAAGGAGGTCGTTTTGTTATTTTGGTGGAAACTTGAAACACAACAATTTTGACCCTGATGCTGCCATGTTTATAGAGATAAAACCTTCCTCTGGAGACAATGTGCTAGGCACAAAGTCTGCCTCCTGTGAGGGGCTTCTGAGCACACAGTTAACAAAGATTTCAGGAACCAAGTTATTCCTTTGCCCAGATAGCATTTTGAAAATAGTTTTAGGTAGATATCAAGGCTATGTAGGGGGTTGCATTTTAAAGAAGGGGTGAGTTACTTTTTCCTCCTTTCTCATGCCTGAACGTTCCTTTCCTGAGCTGGAGTTTCATTTTTCTGTTCATGAAGTAAACTATATCCAAATCAAACAGTCTTTTCTCTAAGTTATCTTTTTTTATATTTTTTTATTATTATTTTATTATTATTTTTTAAATCTTTTTTCTTTGTGGACTGTAGTGCCCAAATTTGGTTGAAATGTTAAGTCCCATTTTCTAGCAAAACCACAGTTTTGTAGCTTTTTCCATGGTGAATTATAGATCGGTTTTGCTTTCAAGGATGACAGACATGGACTTGGTTAGATTGTTGTATTTGTCTTAAATTGGGTTCCTTATGTTCCACTCTAGCAAAAACTGACTTGCCAAATATTTTTATTGGCTTGTCACCTTTACTGTTATAAAAACATTAAATTGAAAATCTATTAAAAACAGATTTTAAAATGCCTGAAAATCTTAAATATGTATTGCAGTAATGTGTTTGGGGTCATTTTAGTGAATGTCTGATTTTTCTCTCTTTTTTTTTTCCCCCTTAAAATCTGCTTGCCTAATTTAAGAGTTCCTTAGGCACTACAAATGCTGTGTTTCGCTGTTTCATGTGGGAATGGATAATTACTCAAATCTGTGAAAAGTTTCAGATAAATTTTGTCTCTGATATGTCAGGGGAGGACATGGTAGGAAGAACTGTCCTTGGAGCAAGATGATCAGCAGTGTCACATGGAAGGCAATGTGTCTGACAGAAAGTCTCCAGGAGAAGCAAGCTTAGAATTTCAGAATAGGAAAAAAAATTGCAGGGAACAGCAAAATCCAACCCATTTGAACTGAAATAGAAGTTACTGATTTAAAAGTAGAATGAAGTCCAAAATTACAAGGCATCTTTGTATTTTGTGTGTCATATGGGCCTGGATTCCTAAAGTTGTGTTTGACTTATCCCCATTTACAATAAGTTGTCAAAACATTTCAGAGACATACAGTTTAAATAAACTGAGCCTTTGTGTAATAAAGGTGAATTCTGAGTTGCAATATTCTCCTGAAAAGCATTTTGTGACAAGGGATATGATTCAATGGGATATCCTGATATAATAACAGAGGTGTTAGTAGTGTTTTTTTCTTCCTTCCTGAGAGAACTGTCTAGACCTCTAGTGCCTTTTCTACATGTATTTGCTATACAAGGACTAACCATCCTTTAGATTTTGATTGCTTCATACAAGTCTTTAGGTCTAATTTTCTTCCTTTAAAATTACTTTATACAATTTTTGATTGAAACTCAGTAAGATATCCTGATAATCATTTCATGATACCAGATGCATGCACTTCTGTTTGTTATGTATTTGGTGTCCAAGATGATATAGATGGAAAAATAATAAAAGGTAGAGTTTAAAAAAACATCATTCTTGGACTTGACTACAAATTGCACCTCTAGTCCTTCTTTAAAGACTTATTTTCTAATCTTGCTTCTTTCAGAATACTTCCTTTGCATTTACAAATCAGTTGAACAGAATCTTGTATCACATTTATCCAGTTTTTCCTGCTGTTTCCACATAAAAAAAAAAATAAAAAAATATGCATACGCATCTGAGTTTTTGGACATGTACTGGAACAAAACCAAGAAGCTGTACAAAGCTATTGAAAATTAATGGTGTCGTATGCAAAATATGTGCTTCCTACTTTAGAAATACTAGTGCTCATCCACAGTTATCTTGTTTACTCTTTTTAAAGAAGAATATTTCTTTGAGTGATTAATTTTCATGTGTTTTGAAACAATGCAGAGACAGAATACTATTAACCATTTTGTTTTATGAATGTTGAAACTGGGAGCGACTGTTTTTAGATTTAAAGCATCAGTCTTACAGATTTCACACCTAGCTATTGAATTGACACATAGTAAATTAAAGTTATTATGCTTATATTTGTATTTGCTCCTTGAGTGGACTTTCCACTACTGAGCCTAAGAATACACTTTTCTGTTGAGTGTCTTTTATAACTCATGCTGGTTTTTATATTGGTTCAGTTCTAGCCACTATTTAAATGTGTGCATTACTCTGGAGTGACTGGGTATAATTGCATGGGCAAAATCAAGATTAAATTGCCCAATAATTAAAGAAGAGGAAAACTAAAACTGAATAAATGTTAAAGAAAATTTTTTAGAGGTGGAAATGAAACATGCATACCTATTTCCAGTCTCTTGCTGAAATATACATTAAAGAAACACAACTAGCTTCTTGCCTGTAAGCCAAATCCATTTAATTTAGTATTGATGGGAACCCAGACACAACCAAAAAAAACCAGTAGACCTGACTGCAGGGGAAGCTGGTGTGGTTTGACTTTGGTGCACATTAGAACAAACTGAGGAATCCCATACTATTGAATGATCAGCAGATCACAGAATCACAGAATTGTCCTTCATATACACCAGCAGTATTGCACATCTACTGAATATGAAGACAGGCCCACAGGGCATTGCTCCTTAGTTACTTGTAACTAGAATAACACTCTGTGAGGTCCTTGAGCAGTACAGGAAAGATAAAGATGAGAGTCTGGTACCACAGTCTATTTTTAGGTAGCAAGTTAACCTATCTGTGAATATGTGATGAGCTGTTTCCCAGAATCCTAATTCTGTGGTTGTTTTGATATGGGAATTGATTGAAGTGTATCTGAGGTAGGGAAGGTGAAGAGATAAGCAGAAAGTTGAGGACAGCCTGGGACAGGGTGGAGTTGTCTGTGGCGTTTTCATAGGCTAGGGCTGGGACAAGCACTAGAGAAATGCCAGATGCTCTCTATTAACCACTCTCATTTCCCAAAGGGGAATAGAAAAGGAATAAGGGAGAGAAACTTATGGGTTGGAAAAGAAAAGTAAAACAGCTGTAATGAAAATAATAATAATAAAATGAAATATTTGCAAATATATACAAACCCAATATTAAGCCTGACACCCCTGATGGCAACTACATCACTCTTACCACTGATGCTGTGGAGCAGGCACTGGGGAAGTCCCAGACTGTACTCAGCAGCAGATGGGAACTGGATTCAGGAGCTACATTCTGTAACTGGTTTCAGGAACACACGGATCAGGATCAAGGGCAGAACAAGCAAAGTTCTTCTCAGATGAAGAAGAGAGCTTGACCCTCATGATCCCTCAGCTTTATGCTGAATGTGATGTGTATGGGATGGAATAGCTTGTTGGTCAGTTTAGGATCACATCTCCTGTCCGCTTCTCCCTGCTGTTGCAGCCTTTTCCTTTCTGCACCCCCGAAATGGTACAGAAGATTTAGCAATGACCTTGGTCTGCACAGGGGCAAGTACCAGCAAGAGTCTTTCTGCACACCAGTCCTTGGTAGTAACTGTAAACATCAAGCATTATCACTGCTGGAAGCAGACATTGTCTGCAAAAATGTTCTGTATTAACTTCAGAAAGTGAAGTGACTTAGAAGAGACATAGATGAAAAATAAAATCACTGTACCAAATCAGCTCTGTTCAGACTCAACCCAGGACAGGCATGCTAGTGGGTATGGGAGCTCAGAGTTGCTCTGAGGGCCTCTTGTTACATGCAGCCTTTGTCCACAGATCCACATTTGAAAATATTAGCTTCTTTGGATTTGGAAATGGGAAAGGGTCTTTATTTCTTCTTAAAAAACACCCCAAAAAAATTTCTAAACTAACAATTCCACCTTTGCTCAGGTCTGTCAAGAGCTGCAGAATACCATGAGGACCAGCCATGTCTTGTATAACTAATTGTGTGAAAACAGTGGATGGATCTATATGAGCTCCTAAGGCATACAAGAGTTTGAGAGCATTAAGTTTCCAGGGCTATAGATAAAGTAATTAAATTTCTTTAAGCAATTTTTAAAGTATTAACCAAGGCTCTGAGCTCTCAAGTATCTTAAAATAGTCAGAAATTTGCATGCACTCTTATTTAGTAATCGTGGAAGTTTACTTTTGTATTGAAGAGACCCTACGTCAATAAACAAAACTGATGCAAGTGAATCTCAGAATAGTAGTCTCATCAAATTATGCTTTTTTGTTTGACATGATTCTGTAGGTGAGAGTCAAAGGGAATTTTAAGAGCCCTTAAAAAGATGTAGTTGCACAATTCCCACTAATTAATTGTGTTCTGCACTTGGGCCACAATAACCCCTACAAGCTTGGGGCTGAATGGCTGGAAAGGGACCCAGGGGTGTTGATCAATAGCTGACTGAACATGAGCCAGTAGCGTGCCCAGGTGGCTAAGAAGGCCAACGGCATCCTGGCCTGTATCAGGAATAGTGTGGCCAGAAGGACTAGGGAAGTGATTGTCCCACTGTACTTGGCACTGGTGAGGCTGCACCTTGAGTACTGTGTTCAGTTTTGGGTGCGGCAGTATAAGAAAGAGGTCAAGTGCTCAAGAGGATCCAGAGAAGGGCAGTGAAGCTGGTGAAGGGTCTTGGGAATAAGTCTCATGAGGAGCTGAGGGAGATGAAGTTGTTTAGTCTGGAGAAAAGAAGGCTGAGGGAAAACCTTATTGCTCTCTACAACTACATGAAAGGAGGTTGTAGAAAGGTGGTTGTTGGTCTTGTCTCACAGGTCACAAATGATAGGACGAGGGGAAATGGCATCAAGTTGTGCTAGGGGAACTTTAGATTGGACATTAAGAAAACCTTCTTCACTGAAAGGTTTATCAAAAACTGGGACAAACCTCCCAGAGAAGTGGTTGAATCACCATCCCTGGATGTATTTAAAAGCTGGCTAGATATGGTGTTTAAGAATATGGTCTAGTAGTGGCCCTGGCAGACTAGATACTGTTTGGGATTGATGAATCTGAAGGTCTTTTGCAACCATAGGATTCTGTGTGACTTTGTTAAAAATTGCCACTTAAATGATAAAGGGGTTAAATACACAAATAAATGTTTACAGAATCAGGGACTTTGTTATTAAAATGTATACATATTTAAAGTGTTTTTCTTTGTATGATCTTTTCCTTTACAATATTAAGAACATTTTTCTTTGCTTTCCCTGTATATTGGTAAATTATCTGTTGAAGGAAAGACTATAGTAACATTGTATGAAAGGGAAAATTATTAATAGTAATTGATTGTTTCCCCATTCTGGCCTGAAATCCTGTGGAAAAAAAATTCAGTGTGAGATGGGATAAAATCAGTAGTCAAGGGTTTAGACTTTTCAAAAGTATAATCAGAGACAGAATAAAATTTGCCTAAACTTACTGAGGTGTTGCCCATAAGCAAGACTGTAGGCCTACTTCCCAAGTTACAAAAGCAACAACCCTAATACTTCCTGCTGCCAAAGGCCACCCTTGTACACTGACTCCCTTGTCATCCAAACCTCTCCCGAGCCAGAATACATGCTGGTTCCAAAACACCGGGTGCTGGGAAAAGCTTTTGAAATGCTTTGAAGGTAAAGTACTGGAACAGGTTGCTTAGCAAAGCTGTATTATTCCCTTCACGGGAGATGGTGAAGAAACACTCAGGCAGTGATCTGATGTGTGTGGCCTATGTACTTAATCTGCCTCAATGTTCAGGGGTCATTCAGCTATGCTGTGGAGAGCCCTTCTGGGGCACATTTCTGGGATTTTTGTGATGGCAAACAGACTATAGTATGTAATCAGCATAGAGATTCCTTATAATATTAGTGGCAGTGGGATGGTTTAAGTGGAAGAGTTCCCTAAAGCCCTTAGCATAGACCCAGTTTGACTTGTAAATCAATAAACATTTCAGTTGAGGCTATACACAGTCCTGTGGTCTGTAAATACATGAAGTAACAGGAAGTGGAACCATCCTTTTAGCTAAAGTAGTATCAGTCCCTTGGCTAGACAAAAATGCATATATGCTATCAGCAGGTTTTGCCACCAGGCATGTCAAGCCAGCTGAGATCATATGATGCATTCATAGTCTAACAAATATTCCAGAGAGCTCTGTGCTACTTCTGGGATGCTATTCTTGTAACACTTGTATCCTGAGGACAGAAAATAAATCAAAGGGAGGAAATTAAGAGTGAGTTTGCACCTTTCAGCCAAAATATACTGTAAGAACCATCCACAAGCAGTAACACTGAAGGATAAATGTGTGTTAAGAGACTCTGTAGTATCATCCTATATGCCTGCATAGGCAAACTTTTTAAATGAGTGAGATGTGGGCAGAAAGAATTAAATGGCTAAAGCACAACCACAACTGGAAAAACAGTCATTTGATTGACTATGATTTTTAATTTTTTTTTCCCCTGTTAAATACATAAAAGCCATTTCCAAGATGAAAAGGTTTCTGGTTTGGTTTTTTTGGGGGGGGGGTTTGTTTTTTTTTAGTTGTTGGTTTGTTGGTTTTTTTTTGTTGGTTTTTTTTTTGTTTTTTTTTAAATATATATAAATAACCTTTGAAATGCTTTAATAAAGTTTTCCTATAACCTGGTATACATAAATTATAAAATATGTTGATGTCATTCTACTGTAATACTCTGGAGCCGAAGTATCCTAAAGAAATCTTAAATGTTCGACAGTTGGTGTAAATGCAAATAGCGATTGTTGTTGAGTTTACTCAAGTACAGATATTCCTTTTGCTACGTTATTACTTCTTGAAATTCTGAAAAAGAATTTTAGTTGTGCATATGTTGTTACTATGCTGCTAGTGGTAGGTGGTCAAAGACATTAGGTGTTGGATTGGAAGCTCTTGGGGAACAATTTCCATGTGAATGAAGATGACAAATGGAGATGATTGCCTGATCTTCAATTCATCTTTAGGTGTTTTGTGTTGCACAGAAAATTGCTAGGTGGGAGTTTGTTGCAAGACTATGACTTTAAGCTGCACTGGGACCAAATATTTACTTGCCAAAAATTGTGTTGAAATTTGTGGATACATACAAAAGTTGTTGAGACTTGACACTAATTTTACACTTTATGAGGCTGATTTTCCCTCCACAGGAATTTTACAATAATGCAATTCTTTTATCTCACTATTGTTGTTTCTAATTGTATTCACCACTCGAATGGTCCTATATGTATGGTGAAGAATAAAGTAATAGCATTGACTTCTTATTGCTGTTTGGACTTAGTATTGTGCTTATGTGAAACAGGTCTCACTGTGCTACTTCATGCAGAACTATAGTTCTCAGATTATCACAGATATTACAGCAAAGCCAGCATTGTTTTCAGAGCTGGCCTTTAATGTCTGTATTATGTCTTATTCTTAGTTTTATAATGTGGGTACATGGAAATCTGTGGCAGCATTATAGGCTAAAAATTGTCTAGAAAGTTTGGGAGCCACCAATTTATATAATATGAGTTACTGACCTAAAGAACTTGCAGTCCAAATGCATGTGAGGGAGCCCTGTCTGTGGCAAGTGAGACCAATTGCTCGTGTCTCAGCTGGCTTTGGATGGAACATAGTTACCATCATCTGTACACCTGGGACCCATGCACAGTCCCAATCTCAAAATGCATCTCTGATGACTAGTGATGTGATGCCCATCGCACCAAAATTTTAGTTGTGCTGGGTAATTGGAACGTAACACAAAGCTCATGTTATTGAGTTTGAGAATGACTTTAGATAGACTCAGAATATGCTGTCGGTCTTATTTTACAAATGGAAGCAAATGAAATAGTTGGGAGAAAAAAAAAGTGAAAAAAGAGATGGTTTTACTTTTTAGAAATGCAGAGTCCCAGGAGTACCAAGTATTTGGTTTCTACATGGATAATTAAAACAAACAAAAGAATTAAGCTCACCAAACTGCCAGTGACATGGGGACTTTTTTAGACAGAATGCAGGGTTTGAGATGTTTGTCCTGGTTCAAGTTTAATTCTGTCTTCTACAAGACAAGATCTGAAACCACATCTTGTATTCTTCACAAAAAGTTGTAGGCTATGCTGGAGTCAGATTAGGCAATTTATTCTGCCCTTAAAAAAAGTCCTTTGAAAAACAGCTTGGTTTTGTTTAAAAAAGGATACATTCAATTCATAAACATGACTGACACTGCAAAGGGGCAGAGGGTTGTGACATGAAAGTTGGAATGATGTTTTGGGCGGGAGGGCAAAGGTATGAGTAGTTTAATTCAGTGTTTCTGCAACGTTCCGTGTAACTTGACACTGTAACGTTGAGTGTCTGAAATCCGGGCATATCTAAGGGACACTCACACTATCATCTGCAGAAGGAAATAAGCATCTCAGGAGGTTGATTAGTCTCATCCTCAAACCAGACTCTTAAGTTTCTGTCTGTTGAGCATAATTACAGCTGGGGCTGGCTTGCTCAGACTTAGATCTATATAGGTGCATGAGATGTATCCCTGCTTGTGTGTGTCCTAACACAGGCAAAATCTTGTCTACTCCTTAATCTTCTTACTCCCTGGAGTGATTCCTTTCTTTCAGCACAGACTAGGCCTTAACTGGGACTTTGGCTGGTCTTCTCAAACACTCCCTTGCCATATTCAGTAGTCTCCCCAGCCCTACTGTCTCCGTGATTAAAATTAAATAAATATTCCTTGGGCTAATGTTTGTCAAACAGTTGAAGAATTAGGTAGGCTTCAAATTGCAGCCTCAATGGTTTTTCAATGTTATTATTCCACTAAGATGTCAAGCATCTTTTGCAGGAAAGGCAGCTGTCTGGGAAGTAATTCAATAGGTCTGCTTTGGGCAAGTTTAGACATGTGTTCTAACATAATACAAAATGTAGTTCATAATTTGATAGAGACGTGTTCGTCTCTGTAACAGATACAACAGACAGATGGGGGAGCACAAGTTTCAAGAGAGACAATTATTATGCATTTGTAAAACGTGTGTTGCACAGCAGCTGCCTGCCAACATCAGCTTCTTTGGCCCTACAGCTGTGCAAATCCATTTAAAAATTTTAAATTGTTTTAAAGACAGAAAAATATTTTGTTTGATCTGGTATGTTCTAAATGCCTTTTTTTTTTTTTTTTTTTGTACATACAGATTTAAAACATCAGGAATGTTTTGAAATGAAGCACTTTCAAAATTAAGAGTTAAATATTTGGAAGCAATGTAGCGAAGACAAAAGTTTTTCAGTACTTTTTTGGCTGTAATTAATCACTGACATTGGTCACTGATTTCAAATGTAATTCAAACAGGTCTGTTTGAAAGAAGAATTTTGAAAGAGGATAAAGTAGTTTACAGAGAAGAAGTAGGAGTAAAAATACTTCTAAAAATAAAGAAGGAATAATTTAATAGTTTTCAGGCCAAAATGTAGATTTTCTAAATATATTTTATCTGGTTTTTATTGAAACATTTCCTTTCTTGACATCCTTCTCCTTATACTTTTACAAGTTCTCTTTGTCAAATTCCACTCCAATTTTAAAATTGTGATGGTAATATGTCTTCAAATTAAGAAAAAATAATTTTCCAATGAAATTGCCGTTGCCTCAAATATAATAGCCCATGCTTTCACTGTTATTTTTTAAGTTCTCAATATTTATTGTATTGACCAGGGGATAAAAAGCAAGAATGTACTCTGCTGTTATGAGTAGAAAGTTATTCCTTCTAACACATCTTTTTGGCTTTCTTGGGAGAACCAACTAAGATATATACATTACAAAAGTACATTTAATTGTTTCAGAACCTTCCTGGAAATGTGGGATGATTTAATATTTCATGCAGTTTCCTCCTTTTGTGCTTCAAAGGATGGTGAACAAATTAAGAAAAACCTCAGAGCCAGCTACTGTCCTGTATCTGCACAACTCCCACCAGCTTCAACTTGCAATCTGCACTTAATGGCTTGAAATAGATATTACTCTAAAGCCTACATCTCCTGACTGAATTCCTGATAGCAATGAGAATTGAGTATGTGGTGGAGCTGCAGGATCAAGCCCTTAGGAAGTACATTACACTATTGTACGGCTGAAGGCTACTTATATGCCTTAGCTTATTTCACTGTAACTGGACTGATGTATTTATAATCTGTACCTCATCATCTTTGACTTCATGTGAGAAAGAAAATTAAAAATAGCTCATTAAGTACAGTAATTTATGCATACATCTAACAAACTTTATAGACCCAGTGTTTCAAAATAGATCATGCTACAAGCAGAAAAAAAAAAATCTGGTGACTTTCAGGTCGCCTCTTTAAGAGCTGCTTTTTAATAAAATTTTGGATTTAGTATAGAATCTTTAAAGTAAAAGAAATAATAGCAAGTAAGGAATGTTTTAAAAGGGGAAAGAAAACCAAGTATTAATTTCAATCTGGGCACATAATAGTTATATGGTACACTTTCAAATCTATATAATTAAGGGCTTTAGAAGGTAGGTTAAGTCATAGGATTTTTAACTGAAATGTAGTCATGGGCTATGCATGATAATCTGGATTTTTTCCTACATCGATCAGCTGAAGGACAGTAGAATTGGTAATGATGAAACTACTGTAGAATCCAAGTCATGACTCATAAATGCCCCTTACTGTAAGCATAAGAATACAGTAGTACTGTTTGCATGTTCAGTACATAGGTACGTGAATAAAATGATCATGCACATAATGAATGACCAAGCTCTTGTAACATTTTTGACATGGATGGATGAATGGACAGACGGACAGTTACCTACCATCTTGCTTTCCCTACAAATAGATAGATTTTCTGAGTATCTGCTCTGGTCCATCTGTATTTTACTGGGTGAAAGGTCATAACCAATCAAAATCTTTTTCTTTGCTTCATAGCTGTGATGGTTTACCTGTCTTCTCCTGTTACATAGTTCAGGTCTCTTCTAACGGACCAGCATATTAGGCAGTGGTGAGGAATCACCAGCAAAATCCAGATGATGTCTCTCACTTCTGCTGTTCCCTAGAGGAGGATGGGCTCTTTTTTGTTCTCTCTACAGCTCTTTGTGTCCTGGTCTCATGGCTAGGACTCTCATCTGCTACAGAAACACACAGAAAAAAAAGAGTATTCGGGTTTGCTACTCCTTTCCATGGCCATTATAGCACAGGCTTATCTGTAGAAAATCAATAGCTATAAGAGGCTGTCTAATAGACTTCAGAAAGACTCTAGGACTCCTGCCTCTAGGGTTAAAAATGCAGCCTGGTAGTTGGAAGTTGTAAGACATTTGGGAATAGAAGTTTTGCTCATATTGTGAATGTCATGGCAAAAAAACCCCAATGGCTTCTCTCAGTGACATTCATGAAAAGAAAAAAAATAAAAGTTTATATTGATTCAAAGTAATTTAAAAAGCATCTGAGGATTTAAGGTTTTAAATCCTTTTTGCTTTCTCAAACTGGCACTTTCAGTACAATGTCCACAGATACAGTTCAGGGCAACAAATCTCAGCCTTTACATAACCTACTACCTGCCATTCAAATTATATTTTTCCATTTACAGATCAATTTTTATTTCAGTTTGGCTGCTAGTAGAATAAGAGAATTTCAGTAAATAAATTTTTAAACCCAGCCTTGATCATTTCAGTTCAGAAAAGCTTCTGCTTGAGCCAAATTTGTTTCAAAGATTTCATAGTGATGCTGAATAGTTTGGCCTGCAAATTTAAGCAAATCTCATAAAGTTTCTACCATCTCCACTAATGTCTACATTTTCTTTGAGCTGATTTACATAAATGAATAATATAATGCCAGCCTCAGAGTCCTTGAGTGAGAACTATTGAGCACATGTGGCCATTGAAGTCTATGGAAATATTTCTGTCTGTGGAAAGTTTTTTGTGGAAATTTGGTTTGGTCCTTGGGTTCCCTGAGACCACTGTAATTAGGGTTTTTTTCCCTCCTTTTCATTGAAATCAGTGAGAACTGATTACTCATAGACCTTTAAAATTCTAGCCTTTCAACAGCCTAGCTTGAAGCTCTGTTAAAGAATAGTTCATCTTGCTTTCATTTGTACTATGTAAATCCAGTTATAATTAGTGAGAACTTGAGGTGGCCTAAGCTTAAGTCTGAAATGACTGGGGGTACTGACAGCCAGCTGAGGGTATGATCCAAAAGGTCTACTGCTAAGGTTTGTCTCACTTTAACTCAGTTTCCTGTTGGGAAAGTCTTCTGTTTAATGGTTTTGTTTTGTTTTATTTTGGTTTTTTTTTAATTGAAACCAACTGTCTTTCATCAGAGGGGAAATGTGTGGGACTCTTAAAATTCCATATCAAAGAAAGGCAGTTCTCTAGTCTCAGTTGTACAATGCCATAATTTCTGAGCTCCAGATACTTTAGTGTTATGTGGACTAACAGTGTTAGTGGAAGCCACTTGCATGCACAGGTATATCTCTATGCCTCCAATAGCTTCTGTGGACAGCAAACAAAGGGTGGTTTTACCAACAAATTTGTTTCAAATAAAAACTTACTGGGTTAAATTTTTAAACAGAAGTTATAACATAAGAAGGATTCATATTTTTTTCAGGCTAACAAATTGTTTGCATACAATATAAACAATAAGTTCTTTCCTGCTGGAGAAAAACACACTGGAATTGATTAAACTGATACCAGGGATAAAGTTTACCCAAAGCATAGAAAGTACACTTTAGTGAAATGATTTCTATTTGTAATGAGTTGTATAATTACAAAGTAGTTGTGTAACAGTTTTAAAAAAACAGATTTAGAGAACTTTTTGAGCTGCTGGCTAATTGAACTCAGAGCAGTCTAGAAAATAATAAAATAATAAAAAGTTCTGCAAACTTGAAAAAGAACTGGACTGTCATGTCTGCTGCCTGTGTCAGTGCTGAAAAATGCTTCTGTATTGTTCATAAAGATTTTACCTGGAAAAAAAACCTTTTTTTCATGTTTACATTCTCTGAAGTTACATTTTTGCTTGCTTTGAAAGAAAAATATTTCAAAATATGATTTGGGTTGAAAATTTCAAATATTTATGATGTCAACTTGTAGGATAGCCTAGAGGAAAAAAAAAAAAAGGAGGGTTAGGGTTAAGAACTGGAATGTTCACAAGTGTGTTGGAGAACAGATATCTTAAACAGTGTAATATTTATGAGCAACCAAGAAGCTACATTCTGCTCTCAATTACTTTGGCATAAATCTAGAATTACTCATTGGAAGTTCAAAGTTTTTGCTGCAGATTTACACCCATATAATGAGGAACAGAGTTCAGTTCTGTAAGGGTGGGAAAATCAATTTGGCCAGAATGTAACTAGTCTGGAAATCAAACTCTAATCACAGAAAGATCCTTCTCTAGGTCAGATAACAGACTGCATATTGTGTATCTCTCTCTATTTTTTTTTTCTTCATTAGCTGATATGTTGAAGCAGACATTCAGCCCTATTCCTTGCAGTAGCACATTCTATGTCATTAGGTGTTGGGCTGCTTCAGTTTTATCATGTAAGGTAAAGTGAAAATCCTCAGGTGTGGTAGAGCAAGAGACTCTACAAAAGGCCACAAGAACGCAGAGCAATATAGGCATAAGTTGTACAAAAGGGCACAAGAAAGCAGAGAAATATAGGCAAAAGTTGCTAGATTATAGTTTGATGGGATAAAGCGTAGAGACTTGCAGAGGGCAGTGAGGAGGCTCAGGAAACCATAGGAGAACAGTAAGAAGGAAAAGAGAGTCAGAATCAAAATCCCATATTGTTGGAATCTGGGAAAGGGAGAGGTCTTTCCTAAATTAAAGCAGGTTTCAGAAAAAAGCAGAATCTTTTGACAGGTTGTCAGAGTGGATTTTTGAATAATCTGCTAGTTGTTGCTCAGGTAGTTCGTACTGAAGAAATTGTAATTCTGTACTATGATGGTTTCTGAAAAGAAAATAAAAATACTGCCTGCACATCTTGTTCTTATTCTGGAGAAGATTCTCTCACTGAGTGCAGGGAAGGGAATGGAATGAAAAATAAGACTTTCAAAGACAGTGAAAGTAAACAATAAAGGAATAAAAAGGAATAATATGTGGAATCTAATTATACCTTTTCTAAACGTAGCAAGTGAGACTGTACTATTAAGTCTCAGACTTGGCTGATAAAAGTAGCTGGAATTCTGCAGTTCTGTGGCAGCCGAAAATCTTCCTGGGTCTATAAACAAAGTTACTGAGCTGTTAGCTGTGATACTACGTGAATTTGTAATGAAGACATTTTCTATAAATAATGATGTCCAACTTTTTCTACCAGTGAAGGTGTGTATGCCACTGCTGACATTTTCACTAGTGACTATTAACATTGTATTTGCTGATTTTTAGCTAAGAGTATCTATTTAGCTGAATGCTCCAGCTAAGTAATCAGTTTAGTCTCCCTTCTGGTTTTGATAAAACTCTGCTTTCTTCATAGCTCATCCTAGGGTTATTGTAGGTGGAACAAAATTATTTTGGCTTTCTATTTTATTTTTTAATTTGTGAGTGCTGATGTTGCTTTTATGGCTGCCATATGCTTGTTACATATGTCTGTTCTAAAAGCCTCACTGATGGATGAAAGCTGGAAGAGGAGTTTTATCATTTGTCTCCCATCTAGCACTTCTCTTATGCTTGAAGGTAAGTCCAATATAATAAATAATCATAGTCTCCTTTTTTTTTTTTAACATGCCATATCTATAAGGTAATATTTCTCCCCAGTATGCTGGGAAGCAGGAAGGAAGCATTTAAAACCTGCAGGTTTTGAAGTTTTTTTTGACAACTTTTTGTTTTTGGTTTTTTTTTTTTTTTTTTTTTTTTTTTTTTTTTTTTTTTTTTTTTTTTTGGTGAAAGATAAACCAACCCAGGTGAATTGCTCAAAGGGCATTAATGACTGTCAGACATGTTAAACATGTACTCATATATACATAAAGATACACACAAAAGATAAAATCATGCATCTATAGACAGAGTGGTGGTGAGAAAATATAGTTTGCTAACCTGAAAAGCTGATATAGTAAAGTGCTATTACATTTCTGTTAAGATGGCACAAGGTACCTGGCATAGTATAGATGGGAGGTGTTTGGTAATGAGAAACAGCAGTTCATCCTTACCACCTATTGATCTAAAAACTGAAAGGTTTGGCCTAGCAACATACAGAATCTATTTGAGCAGTTGGCCTGGAGCACGCTGTGATCACAGCAGACTGGAACAAGGCACAAGCTTTCAAGGCTAACTGTAGGAAATGTTCACATATGGCCAACAGGAGATAGAGGCAGACGGTTGAGATTTTTAGTATGTGCATTAGGCCAATTTTTATTTTAAAGAGAGGAGCACTCACAGCTAAATCATACATGGTCAGGTTCTTCATTCATTGACACAATGCTTATCTGCCTAATATTTTGCAGGTAGAGGAGTGACAATCTTTGCCAGATCTTCAAGCTGGCTAAGTACAAGCCAAGGGTAGGAAATCTCAGTGACTCTGGTGATTAGCCCTGGTGAAGAAACGCTGCTAAAAAAATGTGGTCTCTGTACAGTGTTATCGTAACTCCTCAATCACAGCAGACAAACAGCATAAAGACTTGGGCAGAAAAAGCATGTCTGCTTATCAAAACAAAACAAAAATATGAGTGTGACTTCATGGTACTTTACAATATCTGTTCTTCACCTAAAAACTTGAGATTCAGAATGGCAGTACTGGTCACAACAAGGATCCATCACCCAGTATCCTGCTTCTGACCACTGGCACTAGAAGTTGTGCAAGGAAATTGTATGGAAATGGGACATATAGAATCATAGAATAATTTAGGTTGGAAAAGACCCTTAAGATCATGAAGTCCAATTGTAAACCTAACAGTGCCATGGGGTATAATGCCAGATTTTCCAATGAGAATTGTGGCTGGAAAGGTGATGTAACGGTGATCTTGCAAGTTTTCACTAAGAACTACAATGTCTGTCCATACTTTATATTGAGTTTGTCATGGGAAGTCTTGCTTTTAAAATGCCATGTCAGTATCTCCAGAAATAGTGCAAATCACAGGAAATGTAAGATGAATATGAAATATTTATGTGGTTAAAGAAAATGAAACTAAGGTGGTTATTGTAGGAGGACTTACCTGATCACAAAATTAGTTGTGATGACTATCTGCAAGAACAAGCAGGAAACCAAAAACATGGCTTGGGTCATTCATCTATGCTGATAAGAAGTGAGGAATAACAGGCCATACTACACAACAGTTGTGACTTAGATCAAGGTAGAGAGAAGCAGATGGTTAGAGGTGGTATAGCTAACATGGTAGGTATTTTAAACTGCGGGTGATCCAAGCCTGCATGGAATGACTATAGTCTCAAAGCAAGCAGGAAGCAGACAGTAGATTGTGAGTCAGAAGTGCTCCTCCAGCTGCAGTGCAGCTCACACTTGTTTAAGGTCAAATATCAAAGCTAGTCCCTGAAAATCCATCCATCCATCTTTGTTTTCATGAAGTATTCTTTAAGTATTAATGTGGTTGTCTTTTTTTAAACACCTATTGATAACCCTTCACTCCTAACTGTTTTCATGATTATTGAAAAATTTGTTCTTTTCTTCACTGCTGTCTATATACATTTTTGGCAGAGCAAGTTTTCTTCATATCTCCCAAACTCTCTGTGCAATAATTTCCATTAACTACAGGGGTATCTGCTGGTGATAGCAAAGCTGATTGACTTCAAAGTCTCTTACTGTTGTTGCTGTGCTTGGCCAAGAGTCTGCTCATGACTGTAGCAGATGTTTCTAAGCTTTTTTTTTTTTAATAGACCGATGAGAACCTTATGGAGCAGATTTTCACTACAATCCTGAAGTGAATGCCAGTGTAGCTATGATTTTGAAACCCTCTTGTCAGATCCACAGCACTCATGAGAGGAAAGTTTCCATTTCCAGCAGATGAAAGCATAGGTTTGCCACTCTGCCAGCTACCTGAAGGCAGAGAATCAGTCTCAGTTTCTTAATCTTAATGGATTATTTTTTACAGTTTGTTAGAAAATTTAATAAAAAATTTATCCTCTGAAGTAATTTTGGATGAAAGTTCTGAACAATTCACACTTAGTATCAATAGTCAGAACAGCTTTGATTAACCCACAAATATTGCCAACTTCCTTCTTATTTAATTAGGACTTCTAAATGTCTACTTAACATGATAAAATATTATATCAGGATTTTAGGGTGAATATGCATTGGGTGAATTTTGTTGTCGTGAGATCTGTTGAGAACAGTAGTGATTGGAGAGAATATATGAGGACCATTATTTGGAATGAATAAAAGATAATTTTAGTCTTGGTCAAATTTTCAAGTGGAACAAAGCTGCTTCCATTGATAATATTAATAAAAACAGGCCAGCAATTTTGTTCCTTACCAATTCCACTGAAAGTAATGTTAACACCTAAGAACTTAATCAGACATTCTAGAAATGTCTTTTTTTTTTTTTTTTTCTTTGTGTTGGTCTTAGATATTTCTTGAGTAACTCTAGAGAGAGCTGGAACACTCTTAAATGCCCTGAGAAGTGAGGGAAATGGTCCTCTGGCAGTGCAGCATTGAAGTCATGTACCTGTAATATATTCTAAGACAGAAAGATATAGGGCAAGGAGGAGTTGAAATCGGTAACCCACCGTGGCCACCAAAGGTGATACAAAGCCAGAAATCCATAGATAGAAAGCCCTATGGGGAACAAAGCAGAAATGCAAGAGAGAGAAGGTATCTGCCAGTGGCCAGAAGGATGCTGCAGAAGCCAGTCTACCTGTTATGGTATCATGTGCCCTGGAGAGGTTTTGTAAATGGGAAACTGAGGAAACAAGGAAGAAAGTTTAGGCAGATTGAAATAACGGGGAGGGGGAGGGGTGTTCCTCATTAGCTGCAGTTAACAGCAGCTTTGAGAGTCGTCAGCATTTGTTTGGTTCATTTACTTAGGAACAAATGGATTATCCATTTTTTTTCATTTTCCTCTTCCACCTCCCAAAGTGGAAAGCTGGTGCTTTCATTAAGCTTTACCAGCTGGCTGTATGGTCTAGTCAGTAGGTCAGTATGTAAATACTTACATAGTATGTTCAGTTGTTATTAGTCCTTTCTTATCCTTAAAAAAAAATTGTTTACATTCCCCAGTCCTATAGTATTTAAGCCTGATTTCTTTGAGCCACATACTTCATGATTAAATACAGTGTGTAACAAAGAGAATTATAATTTTCAACCCAAGCAGATGTATAAACCAAAAAAATGCCTACTTGAGAAAGTATTGAGGCCTCATATAGACTTGGGAAGGTCATTTTGCCTCATGGTTATGCTTGACTATATTTTAATATATCTAACATACTTCATAAGGAGGTATGGTACTAAATTATGCATAAAGATTTGAAACCATCTGACTGAAGATACTGCAAATGTACAGCATGTATAAAAATTATAAAGGTTCAGGCCACTCGTATTGGTTAATGCATTCAAAACCATAAACTCCTGTCTGAGTTTTGAACGGCCAAATTGTTCAGAGGATAAAACGATATCCTTATTTAAATGTTGTCCTCTTTGAAAAACTTCCCCAAACATTCAGCCGAAGCAGAAGGATTTCCTTTAGGAAGCCGGATGCACCTTCTTCTGTGACTGTAACTGTGCTTTGGATTATATATCTTTGGGAATTCCAAACTGTTAAGAAAAACAATAGCAGTGTACTCAGTAGCATTACACAGATAGGATTATATGCTTGTTACATGTCTTACCTTGAGACTAATGGAGTTACCTGACTTGTGTAATAACAAAAATAATGTCAGTAGAATTCTACTCTGAACATGAGTCAGAGCTGAACAAATTGTCTCATCATTATGTGAAAGATTGAACATATTTTCTTACACTGAACAGACACAGGGCTTCTTATAAAAATTTAAGCCTGGCTTACCTGGGTTTATTAAAAAAATTATGAAAATTGTTTCAGGACCCTTCATTATATTAACATTGTTGTTTGATTTTTCAAGAGTTGTCTCCAGCTGGGGAAAGTTTTTTGCTCAACCTGAAGTCAGTGCACACAAAATTGTATGCTTGTCCTGTCACATTGAAGCTCACTCAGAAGTTAGCCTGGCTCACATAGGATATAGACACAGCTGCTGCACCAGTGGGATGAAGTAGGGAAACAGCTCAGAACAGACCTCTGCAGTCTCTGGGCCCCTGACATTTCCTGTTTGACCCTGGACACATGCAACAGCTTCCTCATCGAAGATCATAGACCATAAGGAGCAAACAAATCTCTTGGCTCCACTTTTGAGGCAGGTGTCCCCTCTCTTGATATTTCCTGTGGTCTGGGAGAAACTACCAGCTGTCTGTTCAGTTCGTGTGAGCAGTTTGTTTGAGGGCTGTGGGTACAGAAGGGGAGCAGCCTTTGGGGGACTTGTTCTGGTATCAGATGTGATGAAGGAAAGGAAATTTATGCTGGGATGTTGTGCTTGGAGTGGTTATTTCTGCTTAGTCCTGAGAACAAAAATTCACCTTAGTATTCCAAGTGACAGATACCTTCTTGGATTTCAGGTGTGTTTACTCTCATAATACAAAATAAATATTACAGCTCTTCTGGGATGTGGGTATTATTATACTGAATGCATACATACATCTGAAGTCTAGCTCATTCATCTAACTCATAATTTCTGTAAAAACACTGATTGCTTGACACTTTCAAGGTTGTGCATTATAACCACATTGTCATAATTTTTAATACCTGTTAGCTAAAGAACTGGTCCTGCCTTCAACATTTTACTGAAACTGCCACCACTGTTGACAAGACTACTAAGAACTGTGTTTTGACATTTGCTCTGTTTTTCTTCTCTCTTTCCACTTTTATCTCCTTATCTAACATCCCACTTGAAATGTTGCCCTCTGTTTTTTTCCACAGCTCTGTTGTCTTCTTGTTTCCTCATAACTTTCTAACCTTTCCTGCACAACTTCATCATTTCCCTTGTGTCGGGCTTCAGTCGTGATCTGTGTTCATTGTCCTGCACCCTTAACCTAGTCTCCTACCTGCCTGGTTTGAGGATGTCTGAGATGATAAACGTCTAAGCAGATAAATTAGAAACCTACAGGTCCTTTCTTTGTACAATGTTTAGCCTGACCTATTTCTTTGCAATCTCTTTCTAAATAGGGCTCTATCAGCTTTATGTAACCAAGTGAAGATATGTGTCCCTTGTTTCTGTCATCCATATCTTTGTACTCACTACTAATACTTTTGTCCCTCATGCCAGGTAGTCAGTTTTGCCTGTGATTTCATGTAACCCCAGGTTATAGCCAGTGCTTGCAACTTCTCCAGCACTGGTGGAGCAACTTCTCCACCCTTGGAGAAGCCTTCTATCTGTTTGGATACTATTAATACATATCTAAATAATCCTTATTCCTTCTTTGGCTTCTCCCTGGCAGCCCTGCTTGATGGTTATTTAGCTCCCCACCCCAAGAGCTACAACCCAAACGCACCTGCCTTTGCACCTTTTAGCTTTGCCCTCTCCTCACAATTGTGCCCTGTTGTTCCTCCCTTTACAGGATCCTTGTGGTCCCAGAAACCTTCTGCTTGTGGTGCCATCCCTTGCCTGTCCAGCTCCACCACCAGCATGTGTCTGGTGCCAGTTTGTGCTTGCTGTCAACAGATACTTTATCATGTGCTTTCCTGTTTGCATGGAAAACACTATTGCAGTTTAGCTGTTAAATATTCTTTTCCCCAATAGCCTTCATAAAACCCGCATTTGTTATGAGGTACACAAAAGCCTTTCAAGCAAAAAATGTAACTAAGTGATTTTTTAAGGATAGCAGGTGTTCATTTATTTATCTTTTGCTTAGTATTAGAGAAAACAACAAAAAAAGACCAGACTTGTAACCAAATAACCAGATTCTTACCTATGGAGCAGTAGTATTGCCTTCCTCCATTACTTTTCACGATTCCTGCAAATAATCTTGTAGATTCTTCTTTGAACCTTCAGTAGACGAAAAGCACTTTGGGGTTTATCATTGTAAAAAATCTTGCTAAATGGGGTTATGAAGTTGATGGCCCAGACCTGGTACTCACTTA
The DNA here is from genome assembly GCA_033439905.1 of Ceryle rudis. Classification (NCBI taxonomy): domain Eukaryota; kingdom Metazoa; phylum Chordata; class Aves; order Coraciiformes; family Cerylidae; genus Ceryle; species Ceryle rudis. The sequence continues at coordinate 50,816 of JAAGNO010009701.1, read as the reverse complement.
AAAGTCATAATAGGATTAGTAATATTTTTAGAGTAATATTTATTTTCAAAAAGTAACAGCAGCTTCACATTGTTGTTTCCAAACCCTGTTGGTTATGTGTTACAGATGAGCCTTTCCTGCTAACCTTGCTTACTTATTACTTTTAGGGTTTATGTGCTGGGAAAATGGGTTGCAAAAGAGACTGTGGGTAACATGACCTCATTATTCATATTCAAAAGAAGAAAAGCAAGATTACCATAATGCATTACTTCATAAAATTATAACCCTGAGAAGTAATAAGATTCAATTACATTTTTTTGGCAAAGTTCTTTTTAAGAAAGTATCTGTCTTAGGACTGTAGTTTATTCTTTGTCTTGATCATGGGTTAACAGGACTCATGAGGATTCTTCATCTCCCCAAACCTTGCAAGAGATAAATCCCTCTTTTCCTGTGGTCCATTTCAGCCTTTGCATATGTGCACTTTCTAAAGCATTAACTGTTAACAGTTGTGCCTAAGAAACTGAAATTCCTTACACAGCCACAGTGCTTTATGATGCTGGAGAGCAAATGCAGACCGCACAAGGAGCTTTCTTCCCCTTTGCTCTGCCCAAGACCTGAAAAGTCACACCGAACAAGAATATTCCACTCATTGGAACAGAATGGTGGATCCTGTGGGCTGAACTTGTCCAAAATGTTGGGAAGTTACCTCTGTAGAGTCTTACGTAAGGCCCATTGTGGCTACTGTTCATGGCAGCAAAACCAAAGAGAAGATAAGCAGAGGATGCAGAACTGGGCTTGCTGATCCTCTGTACAAACACTTCGAAACTCAAGAGATTCATAAACCAGATCATATTCACGCCTACAAACTACAAACAAGAAAGGGATAGTTTATAAGTCAATTTAGTTGAATTTTTTAACTGCTCTGTTGGTATGAACTTTGTAAGTGACATATAGAGGATATAATTGTTTTATTCTGCAAAATAATTTCAAATGGTGATTGAAGAGAATCCTTTTAATCTGTTTTTCATTTACTCTCTTTTTTTTTAATGTTTTTTTTTCTGACTCTTGTCATTCTTCATTTGAGAACTTAAAAGTCCAGAAGGCTCCTATTTTCTTATGGGCTTACATCTATAGTGTTAATAGTGAGTACTATTCAGGAAAGGAATGGTTAATATCATGTAGGATATTAGTGGCAGAATAGGACTCAGGTCATCCTATCTCTCTGTTTTATTTTAGAAGAGATAACAAGAAAAACATGTGCAGAATTATTGTCCATAATGCTGGGTGATAAAATCCCATTGGAGTTTAATGGTGTGGCATTTCTGCACATTTTTTTTCCTTATATCACAGTTTAAAATGAATTCCCTTGCTATAGGCTCTCAAAGGAATTTACAGTTGTCCTTTTAAGTAAGTGTTTATGCTGCTCAGCAATTTGGACTGTCCATTGTGACTCATTTTATAGCCTGCTCTGCTTGCCTCTCTGTCTTATATTTCCAAGAACAAGGATTTGAGGCTGCCAGCTAGCATATTTCTATGAGCAACAAGCAGAAATGATGCGTTGGACATGGACTTCATAGAGTTTTAAGTGTTTTTAGAAAGGGAAGTGTTAACATTGAATAGATGACGTTAGCACCACCACCAAGAAAGAAAGTAAAAAAAAAAAAAAGAAAAAAAACTCTGGAAAGCTGTATTGACTAAATCTGCTAACAATGCTCATGATTTTCCTATATCCTGCTCTGTGTTTTTGTATGGATTTTTCACAGCACAGACAGACGTTACCCACACTGTGAATCAGCGTCTGTTCCTAACCATGCTCTTGCAGGATTTTAACCTGATTTCACGGGAGGAACAGGGAATGAAACACTGTAGCTCATGGTTGTCAGCAGTGAAAAATAGCCAGGAATCAGACAAACAGCTTCATTGCTGAGATTATTTCCGGGATAAAAACTCTTCCAACAGCTGTTTGCTTTGGCCACTATTCAGGTCTTTTTTTTTTTTTTTAATCAGAAGAAAAAAAGAGGTGGTTGTTTTGTTTTGTTTTGTTTTAAGATGTGGGCTGGTTATTTATGTAGTCAGGAAGAGGTCTCTGCTTCCAGTGTTGTGGTCTCAGAGCTGTTTTGACAGTTGGAGTACGGGGAGGTTCCATCTCTTCTCTCCCTCCTTTTCTCCCGTCCTTCATTCACTGAATGCACAGACCTGGAATGCTTTAGGAAGAAGAGAAAGCAAATTTATGAGTTCTTTAATCCCAGAGAGGCAGCTCTGTGGCAGTTACCTTCAAGAAAAGTTCACGCCCCAAAGGAGTGTTTAGTCTTACAGAGGCACTGACTTACTGAGCAGCGCATGTGAGTGGCTGAAAGGGAGAAGGGGAGAGATGAAATTTTGCTTCCTTGTGAAACTCGTAATATTATTGTTTTAAGACGTTTTCGAAAAGATGACTGCTACTTTTGTTTAAAGTATTTGTTCTGGAATTACTGAAGCTGGAGTCTACCAGACTGAGGTCAGGAGCATTTTCTTTGGCAGAAAGAAGATACTTTTATAGAAGCCATGCCTGTACTTGGGGTTGCCTCCAAGCTAAGACAGCCAACTGTAGGGTCAAAGCCTGTTCACACTGCCCTCCCGATACCCAACCTTGGCCCTGCCGGCTCGCAACAGTACTCACCAAAGTCTTTGGAGCTTACTGGGGCAGAGAGCTCGATGCTTTCTTGTCAGCTTACATTAAAATCAACCTGTGATTTTGGAGAGAGGAGAGCACTTCAAGGAAAAACCCAGGAGATTGAAGATAGCAAGGTTAGTTGTAAGATTTACCTGCAGATCTCAGTTCTCAGAAAATGTTGATTTACTCAGAAAAAAATTTGATAAAAGCCTTCTTCATGCAGAACTTGGGGGTAACTGGGTAACTGGGTAAATAGACTTTTGCTGTCATCAATGAACTTGAATAGCATTCTTGGAAATTTGTTTTGCTCAGTGTTGCTGTTTGAAGAAATATTCTGTTTTTAATTGATAGTGTTAAATACTTCACAGATGCATTTTGATAAGGATCAATAGAATCACAAGTAGAGAAAAATCATTCCAGCACCCAGTAAGTAAAGTAATGACATGACAGTACTTAAAAAAACCCAAAAATCTTGTCTGCTTCATGTTATATTATGAAGTTTAAAAAGATCTCTCACACCCACACCTATTCTTACAGGGAGGTTCTTTTAAAATAAAAACAGGTAATTAATTTTCTTTCCACTTTTCAAATGATCTGGCTGCTCCTGCTGCAGAACTGCTAAACCAGAAAAACAGCTTCTCAGTGAAAAGTACCTGTGTTTTTCTCTTCTGCAAAATAGCTTCTTCCTAGCCTCTATCTAGATCTGATTCAATGCAATTTATAAATAACTGTTTGTTTGAATTAGGATGCCATGGCATTTTTTTAAACTGCTTAGGGATTTTATTTTTTTTTGTATGGGGTTGGTTCTTTTTAAGTCTTAATTAAAAATTAAAAAGCTTCTGCTTGGTTTTCTACTAGTCTTTCTGCTGTACCTTAAATAATTTTCCATGCTTTGAATATGAGTATTGAGTCCCTTCTTGTCAGTAGTATATATTCCTGTAGATCTTCCAATCAGTACATTACAGCTGCATGTGTGGTTTAACAGCTTCAGCAAGCAGTGTTATGTGAGGTTACTTTCCCTTGCTTTTCTATTACTCTGGGTTTGTGGAACTGATTACCATGCTGGGATTAAACATATATTTGTAGTTGCTTCCTATTTAGTTTGAGGACACTTGAGTGTCATCAGAGCTGTTAAACTGGCAAGATACACATAATATATGTTTTCCTTTGTTTTTAGTTACTGGGTTAATTCGGTATTAGTGAAGAAAGTTGCTTTTGTAGTTAAAGCATAGAGTTGGGATTCTGAACATCTGGGTTCTTTTTAACCCCTGCCACTTATTTCCCCATGAGATTTTGGTTATGTCACTTAATTTTTCCCTAGGAGTTTTTTGTACCACCTCCCTCTGTCTTCTACAAATGATGCATTGGTGATGTCAGATGTGCTATATAGAAATAGAAAGAACAGACTGTTCATCTCTTGATTACGAGAAGTGGTGAACAGCCCTTTACTATGACATGAGTGTGACATGAAGATAATAATACAACTTTTCAACACAATGAGATTCCTGCTTGTTTCCTTATTTTTAATAGGAAGTATTCATTATTTTTCCTCTTCAATTTTGCTCTTTAATGGATATTGCATGCAAAGTAAATTAGATCTGCAACTACTGTTTTCAGGGAAAAAAAAAAAAGAATACAGCTACATTGCCTACTGAGAGATATTTCTTGATTATTTAAAAAAGTGTGGAGAAAAATATAAAGAATCTTGCCCTCGATGTTGAAAACACTTGGGAACTATTAATGATTAGCATGACATGTGATGGGAGTCATATCCTTCCAAGGCTTCTGGTCCTGAGCACTGCGACAGTGCTAGTGGGTAAAGTAACAGGCTAGAGGGACCCAAACTGTGATCTCAATTTGCCATTTCCTATTTCATGTTTGACAGTACTTGTAATCTTAGAGACTGCTATTTAGAGAATAAAACACAAAAACAACCTCCAAAAAACAACCTACCAGCCATTAGATCTCCGTTCTCAATGGAGGTAGCTGAGCACTTTTAAAAGATGATCCTTAAAGAGTAAGGCCACTTTGTGCACATGATGATCTGTAAACTTCCTCTGGCCACCTGTATTTACAGAAGCACTGAGCACTATTCTTCCCTTACAAGTCCAACATTCCCATAAAACTTAGTGGCTACCCTTTGCCCAGTTTTCTGCCAGGCATATTTTTCTGAATGGTCTTGCATTCGCCTTTAAAGCAAGTTTCATGAAATCTCTTTGCCAGAGTAGTTTGGGCTATAAGGTGGATGGTTGTGATGACTTTTGAGCTTTTCTAGCTTTTTAAGCTTACTTTACTAGAAAACTTCAAATTGTCAGCCTAAAAGTATTGCATGCTATTTTGTGATGGAGTTCCATGCCACCCTGTTTCCCAGTGCCTCAGCATTATGTCCAAGTTACCTAAGCAGAGGTTCTAAGCACAAATTTGAGGTGGTTGTTAGGGTTAATATCTCTTCAAGTTTGCTGAGCAGATACAAGTTTGGTATTACAGATTGTGTTGTCCCAAAGCTTGACCATTTCTGAGTGCTGTGTCCAATAGACCTTTAGTTGATCTCCTTTGGTCAGCAAACATATTAACCAAAAGCATGACACTCCTCCGTGGCTCTGTGGTATACAGTGCTGTACATTGGGAATGTTTCATTATAACAGTCATCAGAGAAGCAGTTTTTCAATTAAAATGTAATAAATATCTAGTCTGAGTTTCCAACTGAGAGTAAAATCTGCCTATATAGCATACTGCTTGTATGTTTATGCTATATCACTGGATCTAAGGCAGCACAGATTTTGAAGGAAAAAAATATGGATATCTATCTGCAAAAGACAGTGGAACATACGAATTAACCATCTGGTTAACTTTTGCCCTTGGTTGCTGGATTGCAGCCTTCAGCATTGCTTTCTTTGGTATTTTACATATGCTGCACTGGAGGTCACCAGCTTTCTCATCCTGTCTGAAAGGCACTTAGATTGACACGTGTAGTCACTGTGACATATCCTGTTGCTATCTATAAGTGCTAATGAGTCCAAGATAAATTTGGATTATATATGTCAATACAGCAGGTCATTGCCACCCAGCTGTTTCCTTTATGGCCTTCAGTCTCACCACACCTGATTGTTCAAGACTTCTGACACTTGTGTTGGCTTTCTCACGCAACTGCCTTGCCAATGCTGGTTAGGAATACAGCTGCAAACATTAGTTCTCTTTTCCCTAGGCGTCTCTTCCATCTCACATGATTTTGCTGCACTTGCACCTGTAGTCTTGATTGTTTTATTTTTGTGGACATGATGCAGTTTGAAGCTTAATAAAAATGATGTTATTATTTTAATAACAACTGTGGTATAAAAAGTTTGAGGTGATTCTGTTCAACTTTTATCTTAGTTTGATAGAACGTAGTTAAGCCTAGGAAAGCAAATAGTGAGTTGATAATGATTTAAATTTTTCTGTGGTTTATTAAGCTGCAGTTTTGTTCAAAGTTTTCATTATTTATGCTTTGATACCTAAGTCACATACACCTCCATCTGCTTTCTTGCTAAAGCCACTAATGTTTAAATGGATTGCATGAACACTTAGTATGTGAATAGTCATGCAAAATACTTGAACTCAAGCAGTCAGAGGACATTCTTTTTCCCTGAGTATCATACAGACAAAAGTTTATTCCTATGTATGTACACAGGAAAGGAGTCCAGCTGCTGGATTCATGAGGTGAAATGCTGGCTCTCTTTGAAGCAGATGGAGTTTTGTTCAGTTGGACCATAGAGTGTTTTCATGCAAACCCATGTCTGAAGACACCCATATCTTTTATAATAGTTTTCTAACTATGGATACAGTATTATTTATATTTCTGTGCCACCACTTTTATACTGCTCACTAAGTTAATGAGATCAAAATGATCAGATCATGGTAATTGTGATACTGTTCTAGTTGTAGAATGGGCTATTAAACAGTTACAAAATGAAAAAAAAAAATCAAATAATACTGCAGAAAGGTAAAAGAAGCAATGGCTTAAAACTAAAGGGATGAAGAAAGAGTTTGTTTGCAAAAACAACTTTTTTCACAAAATGATGACTCTGCACTATATTGGCCTATGGCAAAATGCCAGTGGCAATAGCATGTTACTCCAGGTCACCATGATTTATTTCAGCCGCCCTCATGGATTTGATGGTACAGTTGCAAGGGCACTACCACAAATCCTCTCTGGCAAAAAGCTGAGCAGCTGCTAGGAGTCAGCACCTGTGTGAGCCACACCAGTCTTCTGGCCTCAGTTCCTGGGGCTGCACCTTGCAGTGCTTTGCTTTACCGTCCTAGGGTTTTCCTCCCATCACCAAACTTTTGTCTTTCAAGAGCACTGCACCATCATTTATACTTGCAAACTGAATTTTATCTGAGCTGAATCTGAGATATTAATTGTAGTGTTTCAGTTACATGACTTGGATGATAAGATTTAGCCTTTACAGGGTTAATTCATTCCTTTACTGTCTTATTATCTTCTTTCTTTTTTTTTTTTTTTTTCCCCCTCTTGTTTTCAGTTTCTATTTATCCATGCTGTCTGCTGCTGTCTGCTTTATCTGCTTCTTTCTTCCTTTTGGCAGACATCTTTACAGGCTTCTGCATGTGACTTATTTTTCTCTGTATGCACTAATCAAGTATTCCTGTCATGACTACAACATTTTACATACCACTGTTCGTTATCAGAAAGTGCTATTCAGGCTCTCCAGCCCCACCAAGTTCATCATTAAACAATCTAACTTTGATACAGGAATATCTCAGGAGCTCAGGAAATGGATCTGCTGCAAGGCCTTCTGGAAAAAATGACAAAGAACATGATGTGTCCACCTGAGGAAAGAGACACAACTGGCTGCTTCTGTAGAGTACAGAAATCTGAGCAGTCAGGCTGGAAAAGTGGTCTGTAAATCAACAGAACAGAGAAGAATACATGTGCTTTACCTGGGGAGCATGGCCAACAAAGAATGGGGCCTGAAATACATAGCGGTACCAGGTAAATGTGTTACAGTAATTTAAAATAGGTTCTCAGTGTCCCAAACCAAAGCTAAATACTTCGATGTGATTAGGCAAAAACACATACTGCTGCTACTAAAGTGACTCTCAAGATCCATTTCATTTAGTATCATCTTGTCATTGTCTGAGGGCTTCCAATGTCATTCAGCCAGACCTGTTGCAGTAGGGCTTTGAAATGAGCACAGAAACCTACTATTTTTTCTTCATCAATTGTAAGCAGTTTGTCAGTGATGTGGTTACTTCTGCCTGTCACCAGACACCAGACTTGGGAGGACAGCTAGGCTCCTCTATCCAGACAGATCTCAAGACAAATATTTTTGCTTTCCGTACATGGGTGGAGCTCCTTCTCATGCCAGCAGGAGTACTCTGCACATTGGAAAACTAGATGTGTGCCATGAATGACTTTCGTATCTCCATCTTCCCTCAGCTTACCCTTGCACACTATTTACTTAGGTTCTGTGTGACCCTTTCCCATTATTCCCCAAATCTCTCCTAAGCAGAGCCTCTGTTGCAATCCCACATCTCTTTGACCTTTCAATTTCTTGGATAACTTTTTGTCTGGTCTCTCAGGGCCAAGTTCCACTGAGTTTCTTGACATGCTGAATCTCGGCAACATAAATAAATGAGTTTATTTCCCCATTTTGTCATACCCTTCCTTTTCTCAGTGCTAGTCCATTGGAGATGTCTGCCTTGTGGGTTGGCAAGAAAGGAGGCTGCTCATTGTGCCGAGTGTTTAATTTACAGAACTATGGCCAAGGCAACAAAAAGGGCAGCAGAAGCAGCCAGAAACCGCCCATCTTCTCCCCATAGTGACCGCTAGTGATGGGAAGCCAGCACTGTTTCAAAAGCACTGGACTAGCTGCCAGAAATTTCAATCAGCACTGCTGACACCTGGGACTATGTATGTTTGAAATTCACACAGCTCCAGTGAAGCCGGGACAGTTGGCGGGAGTTCATATTGTCAGCAATTTCAGAGCCTTGTGTTCTGAATTATTTCTTTATCAAACAGATAACAGTGTCTTTAATGTTCTTTATATATCCAGCACCATCTGTCTATGCTATATTATAACTGATACAAGAGCCTCATGTGGTATAGGCTTGGAGTCAACTGCACCGTTACATGTTTATTTTCTAATCATCTGTATCAAGCACATTTTACAATTGAGATGAATGTATAGTAACACAGCATCTAGCTCTCAGAGCTTTTGTTTATATGAGAAAATTATATTGAGTTTAGGTTGAAAAATTCTTTTTGTTTGTAATTTGAAATGGAGATTATGGATAGGTGGGAATTTACCAGCCTGAGCTTAAGACCTCTGTCTACCTTTCTACTGTTTTTGTTGTATTTCTCTCACTAAACAAGAATGTGGAAGTCAACGTATTTCATATTAAGTTGTATGTTTTGAGCTGGTATTAGGCATCAGCAGAAAACAATTAGTCTTTTTTTTATTGCCTCCGTGCCCAGGGAAGTTGTATGGGGATTTCCTGACCAAACAACTTTGCATTAAAAAATCATTTCCTTTAAAATGGGAGTGTGTCTGAATGTTGATTCACTGGATGTTGATTCAGTGGATGCACTGGCAGAGATGCAGAACCTGAAGCAACCCAGCAACATTTGCTTAGTGCAACACTCTTGCAACTTCTTAGGGTGATCTATTCTCAATTACTGTAAAAGGAGATAAGTGCTTTCCACCTCTCCATAAAAGTAATGGGCTTTTATTATACCTCAGTAGGTTTTAGTTAGGCTTTGGTAAAACTTCCCAGCAGTAACAGAGTGAAACAGAGGAACACTTTGCATGCAGAAGGTATACTATCTCCACCACTAGAGGATGTACACAGGTACGCTTGACATTAATAACATTACTAGCACTGATCCTTTCCTCATGTGAAGGACTCCTTGGTCACCCTGATGGTGTTCCCATTCTTCTTTCTCCTTTGTTGATCCAGCTGAATGAAACTGTGCTACTCTGGGAACCTGAGCTAACAGCCCTGAGGCCCACAGTGACATAGAGATGTAAAGACTCCCTTTGGAGACAGTTTTGCTACTGTAGGAAAAATGCCATTGTGTGGTTTGTTTTTTTTCCAGAGGCATATAGGATATCAGTATTGGAGTGCCCCCATGCTTCAAGGTCCTGTGAGGTCTGGAAATGTTGTGACTCTCAGGGACTCAGTTCTTTGCTGTATAACAAAGAAGTCCTGTGAACCCAGTTCAGTTGAGGGCTTTGAGATCCTTTAAAAATCCTTTCAGGAGCACTGCAGTGACTATTTCAGCTGGCTTCATTTTTTAGGGGCTATACAGACCGCTCCATGGAAGACAAGAGCATCCTAATGCTCCCAACAGAGTGAGGGCTATCACCAATATTAGGAAGTTTGATGCAGCTGAAAAATATATTTTTCTTCAAGTAAAAACATATGAGAATGTCCTTTCTGTGGATTTTTTTCTGAGTTTCAATGAGACCTTTATCCTAGAAAAGTTTAATAGATGGATGCCTTATCACGACAGGTAGTGTGTGTGTGCATAGGGGAAGTTAATCACAGCCTTACAGAATGCAGGGCTGTATTGCATGGAGTGTGGGAGAAAGGAAAAAATACTACCCCTGCAGTGCAGAGGGAGAGGAGAGATTAAAGGGAAAATGGATGATTTTCCCACACTCAGGCTGGGACTTTGTGGCAGGAGTAGGAAATTCAAATCATATATATCTTGAGTCCCAGTCTCCACATTATAACCACAAGTCCATCCTTTGTCTTTTCAAAGGGATCAGTTAAGAATAAAAGATTCAGATAAGGAGTTATTTTTCCTGCTTGCCTCATAAGGATGGTTTTGGCTTTTTCTTCATTTCAGTGTCAGTGGCTAGCATCAGTGCAGGCCCAGCTCTGAGCTGGAGGTGCAATTATACTCCAGGAGCAACATTCTCTGAATTTAATGTATCCAATCAACACAGTCTGACACAATTTATTACATTGCAGAATACGTTATGCCCTTTGGGGAACAGTGTAACAGTCAGCAAAAGTCCTTTGTGCAGTGCTGCTGATAGGCTTTTCACTTATTAAATATAATGTGGAAAGTATCAACAGTTATGGAATAAAAGCAGTCCCTTTTAAAGGAGAGATAACTTTGTTAGTCGTAGTTTCTGTCTTTGAATACACTATCATCTTTGTTTCAGAAACTGTATTTAGTAAATAATAAGGGCATCAGTTACAAATGAGAACTGCTAGGGTTTTTAACTATGTGTTCCACTGTCTTTTTTTCTCTATGACACATTTTTTGAGTCATGTAGTTTTTCTTGCACTTGCATACAGGGCACACAAAGAGTAGTTCACTTAAAGCAGCTCTGTGTTTCACTTTGACCTGATTCACAGGATGTGGTCTTGGAGGAAGCCCATGCCTTAACAATAGCCTTTTGACAGCGAGGGTATTTGGGGATTAAGCTGGAAGAGAAGGAAGCATCTATCTATTCTCAAACCTACTAGTGAAATACTTTGTGCGAATCTTCACTTGCCCATGATGTTTTTAAGGTCACAAACCTTTCTTTTTTGTTTTTACTGGCAAGAGGTTGCTGGCTGAAAGATTGCATAACATTTAAAATTCAGAAAATGAATACAGAGTGTTTTGTCTGGTAAAAGTGAAGGGATGATTCCCCCATGTAAAATGTGCAGATTTCTGATGGCTCTTGTGTATGTTCTGTGTAAACCAAGTTGAGAGGACTTGGAAAATGAGCAAATCAAAGGGAAGCATAATTTTAAAGTGGTTAGGCCTGGATCGTAGTATTTCTGAATATATAAACTGCGAAGGTGCCAGCCACTAAATGTCTGTACTAACTCTGCATAAAACATGAGAGAACTTAACCAAGTATAATATTAGTATTGTCCTAACCTACTTTCAGCATAGCATTTGGTCTGACTTATCTTTTTAGTTATGTTTATTTTCCTGTAAACCCTCCTTTACTGCTCTGCCCCTCTGATCTTAATACAGTGGAAACATTTTATCCTTCTATATATCTTTCAACAGTAGTTCAAAATACTTTATTCACATGAAACTCTCCAATTAGTGAATTGCAGGAAATTTGAAAAGCTAGAACAAAAATAGATACTAAGCTCTTTCTTATGTTTGCCATTTCAAAATATCTCCCTTTGACAGTTTTAACACCTGGCTTTCTGTCATGTTGATGCTGTGTTAAAATCCAAGATTTGGCAATGAAAACTTCCTGTTGTGCATCAGGATGTGATTTACAGGGCATAAGTAGAGCCATCACAGCTTAGTAATCAGAGTGGTCATGCACAGAAAGATGACTTCTTAGGTGTAAAGCATTTGACCACTTTCATTAATCAGGAAAGGCTGTGTGGCTCATACATGATTTAGGGCAAGTAAGACATAAGTCAGTTTGCAGGACTTTTACTTGCCACTACAACAATGGGATTTCCTGGCAACACATCTATGCAGAAAAAAAAGCTGTTTTCTTTCTTTTGGGAGTATTTTGTTTTGTTTTGGCTTGGGTTTTGCGTTTTTTGGGAGATTTTTAGTAGGCTGTCTCTGTAGTGGAAATAAATAAGCATTAAATAAGAATGTGAAATAACAAATAAGAGTTCAAAAGGAGTTTAGAAATTTCCTCAGCTGATCACTCTGCCTGCTTTAGTCATTGCTGGCCAGCTCACCAGACAGACAGTGCTGGAAGGAAGAGCTGAAGGAATCTGTTTCTCATGAAGGAGAAGCACAAAACTGAGAGCCTGAGAGCTGCAGGTTCAGATTTGCCTTTGAAATGCTTCAGAGAAGGGAGCAAGGCCTAGCGACTTGCATGGGAAGGCACAATCTAGTTTCGCTTCTGGTTTCTAGCAAGTAGGTCCTTGAACTCAGCTCATATGTGAAATGGTAATAATGCCATAACTTTTAGAATAAAGTTGTTTGATGGCTAAGTACTTGTTGGGGTTTTTTTTATTAATGCTGAAGAAATAATCTAATTAGCTACTTTAAAAAATGTTATTGAAGTTGCTTTGACCTTAGAAAAGCTGTTTGGTTTTTTTTCTTGTTGTTGTCATTTTTTTTTTTTACTTAATCAGTTACTCATGTTAAGAGCTTCCTGCCTGACAATTTAATAAAGCATCCATTCTTTGTTCTTGCTTGTAATAAGAAGACACAAGTAGAAGGCATTTTATATACAATATACTTTTTTTTTTTTCCCCCCTGTGTGAATTTGTGATCCTGACAAAGTTAAGGAGAAAATAACAGCAGTTTTCTTTACCTCACTGCAGTATCACGCTGAAGACTGGTATAGTTGTGTATTATTAGCTGAAACCTAAGAATTCGGTTGCTTTACAGAGAAACTATGTGTCATGATTGATGGTCAAATGCTCTATTCATAGGTGGTGCCATCTCCAGATGTGTTTTTTGAATACAGTCTAATTTGTAAAACTTTCAGATACAGACCCCTCTTAAGCAAGAATGAGGTTTCTTCAGATGGATGTCTGGAATGCATTGGTGGTTGTGTCACCAATGAATGAGGGCAAAGAAGCCCTCCCAATCTAGGACAGCTATGCCAGTCACAGCCTTAAACAGTTTTGGTTTATAAGATAAACTATTGGCACAAGGGAGTGGGGAATAAATGAAAAATGTATGGAAATGAAAACAAGACTTTCTTCCCAGGGCCCCACCATGTCAGTTCAGGATTTTTCTGGGTTATTTTGCCTCATTGATGCAAAGAAGGTATAGAATCATAAGGGAAGCTGAAAAAGCAAATTAAGTTTCAGAGAAGAGAGCACACAAAACTGAGCATATTGAGACTAGTGTGTCAGAATAAACATTGTCAATCAAAAAAAAATAACTTAAAGAGGATTTGGCAATGGAAAAAGAATATAATACAGGAGATTTAGATCAGCAGAAAAGATACTGGAGAACTCAGACTCCCTAAAAGCAAGAGGATTAGGGACATATTTGCATCTATGGAAAATTTGATCCCATTTCTTCTGAGCATTGGAGGTGATCTCATTAATTTGAGAGAAGTTTTAAGATCTCATTGTGAAATATCGATATAAATGCCAGCAAAGGCAGAGTGATAGTGGTCTCATTTCAGTCTAATGGGACAAAAGTTTCTTTCACTTGCCATTGACAATTTCAGCCTGGGTGACAATAAATACGACAGTAATTTTCATTCAGAAGCATACATGTCTTTAAGGACTTCAGTGGCCTTTGCACAGAATAACCCAAGATTCACAATGCAGTTCTGATTTGTTATTAACAAATTATTATTAACAAAAGTTAATTTGTCTTAATTGATTAAATAGAAATATTATGTGACTTCATCAAGCCATAAATTGGTGGCATATCCAAGAACTGGACTTTTGGAAGGTGAATATTAGTTCCCGCTCTTCTAGCAAACCTGTATTTGCAATTCAGCCCATTTCTTGAAGAACTCTGTATGGATGGATTAGTTAACCTGAACTGAAAGACTAAGTGGATGCTTTTTACAATGTATACATATTGCCCTCATTTCAGAGCAACACAAGATTTTTGATCTTTTGAAAAAGTTTGGGATATTATATCATGTAGTTCTACTGAGAGGCAAAGTATAAGAAGCTAGTAATTCCTGAGATAATGTCCTTGTCTTGCTATGACCTGTGTGGTTCAATCAGTGTCCATGTGATTACACAGTTATTTTTTAGTGTTGAACCATTTTAACAGAAAAATACAAGAAGGCACTTTGTTACAAAATAAGAAACTTTAAGTGCAACAGCTCTCTTCTACAACTATCCTTGGTTAGATTAATTACACTTTAGGAATGACGGTATTTAAGGACTGTGTAAGGCAACATTACATCACAGTGCTTTTTCATTTGTCAGATCAACCCATTGGCTTCATTTGAGTGCAGTTTGGGGGCTTGGGGATTAACAGTTAGTGAAACTTTTCAGAAGAGCTATTTAACTAATAATTTCTAAGCTCATCTATTTAACTTGGTTCTGCAGTTGCTTTTAAGATACTTTCAGGTGTGTTACAGTATGACAAGCATTGGTGTGGCCTAACATTTTCAGAGACACTGAACATGGAGTGGAGGCGACTGAAAATGTTATGACAGCAAACCTTTGACTGAATAGATTACTATGGCTTCTCTAAGATTTCATTTTTATGTGAGATTTCATTTTTATAGCACAGAGATAATAAATACAGATTTAGCATTTTGGCACCAGTAGTGCATCCTACATAGACAGAAACCACTATACATACTTATTTTATGGCGCATATTAAAGACAGAGATGGATATGTATGCTTATATGCAGGTACCTGTTGGCATTTATCTATGTATTTACACAAGTTTAAAGTACACTCAATAAAATATTTTTTTTAATTATTGTAGGAGGCAATTTAGATATATTTAAATGAGCTACACACTTTAATAAGTTTTTATTGATACATTTATACCATGTGTCGCATACATTACATATCTGTATAAATACATATTATACCTGTGTACATATATATACATTAACATATGTTATCTTTTTGGTGAAGACTTAGAAAGTATAGAATTACTGCTCACAATAATAAAAGTGAGATGTACAACACATCTTTTTGCTTTTTGTTACTTGCAGAATTAATTGCTATGTTCAATACTGAAGCAGGCAAAACCAGGATCAGCACTGATCCCAGTGCCATTTTGACTATGTGTTTCAGCCTGTGCATTCACAGCACTCCTAGCAGCAGCTCAGCAGCCCAAATTCCAAGTGGCAGACTGGCAGGCAGCTCTGCAGTCTGTCCCTCTCCCAGGCTGCATTGCATCCTCTGGGGTATGAAGCTGCCTCAGCAACACCAAGGAATTGATGCACAGACAGTAAATAAAATGATTAAGTTATTGAGGAGTCAGTTTCCAAACAGACTAGAATTTGTTACCCTATATTTGTATGCTTCTGCAGCTCTCTGCTTTTATCATCTCCCTTTAGGGAGATGTCTGTTGTTTGTACCACTTTAAATACTTCATTTTAGAAATATGGCAAAGTCAGCCTTCTGAAAGCAGAAGTCACTGTGTTGTTGAAATCAGTGGGAGTTTCTCCATTTCACTGGAGGAAGAATATAATAAAATCATAGAATCATAGAATGGTAGGAGTTGGAAGAGACCTCAGGAGATCATAAAATCCAAACTACCTGCCAGAGCAGGATCACCTAAGGCAGGCCATATAGGAACATATCCATGTGGGTTTCAAATGTCCCATCCTATTTCATTGGTTTCAGATAATCTGTAACCTCCTGTATTACCACAACATAGATTTTCAAGCCATTTAGGCCAGTACTTTTTCCACAAACCAACATGGTGTTTTTTAAACAAATGAAGTGCATCCTGTCATGGAAGGTGTTATGTCTGTAATTCATTCTCATTACTCTTCTGTATTTAAGTGTATCTAATGTCATGATTAGTTAGGCAAGTAAAATAAAATAGAGAGTAAACATATTCCATTATCATGAAAGTTACAAAATACCTTGCTCTATTTTTAGATTTTTTCATATTTAAATGCTTCACAGACATATATTTGTTCTTGAGTATTCCATTCTTAGTGAAAGCCTAAACTATAGTAAGATATATATGCTTAAAATCTCTATACTTAGGTTTATTTGCAACTCAAGAAATCCATCCCGTAGTTGGTTAGTAATCATCAGGCCTTTTTTTTTTGAGAAATTTGATTAACATCTCTTGTCTTTCTATAACAAGGTTTTACAAGTAAACTTGGACAGAAACTACCACTGCTGGTGCTGCTACTTGGGGAAATTGATTTATCAGCCTATGAGTGTACTGATACACTGTTCCCTATTTGCTTGGGTCACACATTGTATATCCATTATTTTGTGGGTGCTGTGCTGGCTGGTCATGCACGGAGAGCTACAGTCTGTGTCAGGGTCCCTGGCACTGTATGGGGAAAGAGATTCTTGACATAAAATGCAGTGCATTGTGGGTACAGGACAAAGGCCTCATTTTTGGGAATGTTAGGCTATGCTGGTATCCTGAGCTGTTTTATGCCAGATGACTGGTATTTTCTGATAATCAGGTAATCTGAGACTTTTATTCATGGGAATTATGGATTTAAAAGGGAAAAAAAAGGAACTTCTTCGTGCACTGAAAACAATTAGAATGGTTTTATGAAAGCCAAGCTTGTTAAAAAAATAAAATAAAAAATCAACAACCAACTCTGCCCATTTCTATTTTTTCTTGTATTCTGTCTGTTTAGAAGACTGATGGAATTTGGCTAATTAAAAAGTCCCCAAATATTTAGATTATGCTTGTTTCTGAAGTATTCGAAAATAATTTGAAAATATCATATTGGGTTTTTGAACAAAAATTTAATAACCATGGTTGGCATGTCACTGCCTTTAATTTCCTTGTATGGTGCAGTATGCTGTTCATGTCCATTTTATGTACTGTATAGCCAAACATGAGTATGCACAAACAGTATGAGGAAAGAGTAATCCATCTGACTGCGTGAAAACTCTGAGGAAATACTGATAAGTAAAACAGCTCATAAATTCTGCATAGAGAATTGTTCACGTTCATGGCTCCAAAGATTAAAATTGAGGCTCCTTCTGTCCCACTCGTAAATGACTTCTGGCAGTAGATACGTGCACAGTAAAAATCTGCACACAATCCTTATTACCAATCCATATCTGCCTTCTCTGTCTTATTCTACATACCAAGAGAGCCCAGTCTGTATAGAGCATTGTTCCCAAATGTTGTATTTCTTTAACGAAATCTGTCTTTTCAAATTTAGTCATATTAATTCCTGATAGCTGAATGCTGTTGTTAAGTCAGGAATAAGTGTGTGTGATTAATAGTCAGCATGAATAGACGATGTGGAGCACAGGGGACAGGCTGGGACTGCTTTTTCCTGTCTGCAAATAACTTGGGACCAATGGAAAATATCAGGAAATTTAAAGAGAGTCCTAGCTCTTTTTCCTGCATCATAGATCAGCGAATTCCATCATCAATGTAGAGGGGGGAGCACAGAACAAAAACCATTTGAGGAAAAGTTGTTAATTTCATCTTGTAGTTTTTGCACTTATTGAAAACTGAAGCAATATTAGGTATATCTGTCAGACTAGGAAAGTGTGGAGAACTGTGCTGAAGTTTGAGAACAGACAACACACAGGTGAGAAGTTAGTGCCAAGATATTTTCATAGACCATATGGAGGTTCCCATCACAGTGGAATTCATCTTACCTTATTACAGCCGGTTAAAAGATTGGTGTGTAGTCTGAGCTAGTTGCTTGGGCTTCTACTCTAGCCAGATGGTAGAGATAAGTACTTCTCAAGGGCAATTCCTGTTACTTTTCTGAGATGTTTATGTAAAGGTAGAATGATTCACCCTCTTAAGGTATGTGCATCAATTACTTAAGTAAGGGGAGGTGAAGAATCAAGTTTAAGTTAAACGCCTAAATTTCAGTGTCTAAAATCAGTTGAGGTGAATTTTATCCATAGTGTAGAACTTCTACTTGGAAAGATATTCTCTTTTCATGTACTTATAACTAATGTTATCATTATTATTACAGATTATACATCTATGTTCCAAACGATGTTATTTAAATCTTTTGAGGCTACTTTGAAAGCTAGCAGACGTAGCCCTGATAAGGGTGATGGATCTGGGCATGCTCTTATCAGAGGGGTATCCTATTTTTGATTCTTAAAACAGATTGGTGATATAACATTATGGAAAGTGCCTGACAAGTGGTGAGGAGGAGTGATGGGCAAGAAAAGATAATACTGAAATGAACCAGTTGCATAGAAAATGGAGAGAGATCTGCAAAGGAGACATGTTCCACTTAGATATATTCTCAAAGCTTTCTGCTTAGTGCTACAGAGATAGTAGAGATAGATCATTTCCTAGAACTAGTTTATTGAATCAGTTTACTGAATATATGGCAATGCAACTCTATATATACACACATAGGCCTTATATGTACACACAAGGAGAAATATTTAATGAGTTGATGGGCGATCGTTGCACCTGTATATATACCAAAAGTTCTCTACTATCAAGCAGCATCTCGCTACAGATGTACACAGCACTTGCTGGCATTAAACTCTCTCCCTCTCCGCTTGCTGTCACAGCATTTCTGAAGAGAAGGGTGACATGAATCTGGAAACTACTCATATACTTAAAGAAACAAGATGTGAAAACAAGTAATTCAGCCAGCATAAAAACAAGTTGTTCATTACAGTCAGTGTTCTCATACTTTTGCAGAGTAATGCATGCATAGTTTTAGGAAAGTTTCTCTTGAGGATTACCACTTCCCTCACATGAGTTATTTTTCTTCTTGTTAGGACCTGAATGACATTGCTGTAGCAGCTACAGCCATTACTCATGGGGAAGGATAGTATGAAGGAATTGAGGTTGCTGCTTAACAACTTGAAATAAGTAGGAAATCTTTGAGTGACAAGGCTACATGCAGCTTTATTCAAGTTGGGTGCTGCTTCTTGGCTGTAGCCACTGTAATCTCTCTGGTAAAACCCTCTTGAGCTGTAAACTACATTGCTTGGCAAACTATCTTGAAGTAAAAATGTTTGGAAACCACTGCAACTGTCACCTGTCTAACCAGTCTGCTTATTTTCACTTTGGACATTGTGCTTGCTGTCTTAGCTAGTGGGGATCTGGAGATTGTTCTGAGTATACCACACGGATGTGTTTTGGTGCCAACGATTTGGTTGCTGCCATTTGTATTTCAAAACAGTCAGCCCCAAGTGCACAGATGTAGGACCTTATAATGGAGTAAGAAAGAGAAAGCTTTGGGCAAATTAGAACAATATCCTGCAAAACAGAGGGCAAAAGGTAGCTTAAATGCCTGCCATCCAAAAATTTAAACACTTTGATGTACCAGTGTAACAAGCATATGGGAAATAAGCCTATTAAAGGGGTGACTGATTCGTGCATCTGAGTGTTTAAGGTCTTTACAAAGTACCACCTTTTCCACATAAATTAATTTCCATTCCAAACTTTCGAGTTGGAAAACCTAAAATTTGGGGCTATAAAGATTACTATGTATGTCTAAAAATCTAATTCCCCATCTTATTTATAATTGTGCTGGTTTCTTTTAGAGGCATTCTCTGTTGTTTGTTTGTTTTTTCTTTCTATCCTCATAGCTTATTTATTTTCTCTGAAACAGCCACTTTCTAGGTCTGAGCATAATGTAATAACTTAGTTTATCCCAGCAAAGGCATGAGCAAGACTTTTTCTGATGAACTTCATACTGTATCTGTCTCTTCAGGCTCTTTCACAGACAGCAGAGAGAGATGCCCTTAAACTCGAATCACCTTCCAGAGGTGCTTTTCTCTCAGTTGCATATTGAGAGACCTGTGGTAATTTAGTTCCCAAGCTGGCACCTACAGTTAGGTGCAATGAATATGGGGCTTTGATCTTAAACATAGGATTTGCTTCTGGTAGCTCACTCAGCTTGCCTTTTTCATCTCTTTTTTGGTAAGGATTATTGACACTTCCATTCAGTGCAATCAGACTAATCCTGAAGAGCCCAATCTGAAATATCTTACAAAAATCAGTTAATTAAGTAGTTTGTATGCACAAAGTATTTGTGATAGTTCTAAGAGAATAATCTATAAAGCTTTTTAATACCAATAGTTTTAATAAGTTACCCAGCCTGTGGGTCACTGGAGGTTAATTACCATATGTACCTGACATTTTGTTCCTCTTGTAGCTTCTTAACCACACAGAACACTATTGATCATCCTCAAGAATGTTCATAATAGTATAGAAATTTTCTCTTGTCTCACCCATTACATAAGAAGCAAGAGTAAAACAGTTTAACTCTGAGGAAAGCAAATCACCAAGTTGTTAATATTTTTGTGTTCTTTGGAATCGGTTTTAAACCACAAACTTAATTTAAATTGTAGCAGGATGAACTCAGTCCTTTTTACAGTTCTGAAATTTGCTGGTTGCTCACATGAAACCAGTGCTATTTTTCACTTCCTGTCCACTGTGGCAGCTGTGGTACAGCTATTGTAGAGCACAACTTCTTCTTAAAGGATCTCACTTCTTGCACTAAGTGGTCTCATATTGTACCTCATTTTAGGGTTTTTCTTAATAGTTCTCTTCCAAACTAACTCTTTAATGCTAAAGAACTTACATATATTATTATTTATGATAATAAATGTGTCAGTGTCTCAGGTACAAATGTAGCATACTGTAGGCAACAGTCTGATTAAAAATATACTTGTATGTTCTACCATTTTAGGACTTACCATCTATTAAATCCAAGTACTCAAATGACGATCAGTGATTCTAGATGCTGTAAAAGTGGGATAGTGATCTCGATTACATTCAAAAACACTTGTGATATATATAAAAAAAAAAAAAAGTGAGGAGAGAGGGAAGAGGCTCACAGATAAATAGAAATTTTTATCTATGTTTATGTTAGAGCGTAAATGTTTAAATGTTGAACTTCTCTTGGCCTTGCTGTAGTATGCTAACTTATTTCTGGTCAGATAACACGACAGAAATCACGCTTCAGATGGGGCAATGAGAGCCTTTCAGTGCCCTAAGGATCGGGTGAAGAAAGTGTGCATGTTTGGGAGAGGAGTAGAGGAGCAAGCAGCGAGGCCTTGCTATTGCTCTGTGGATAGTGGAGCTGTGTTAGAAGTTGATAGATATGTAAGGGCTGTGTCTGTCTGAAAGAGCTTGAAGTTAAAGGCTAGAAATTTGAACTCAAGTGAATCAAAGGAAGGATGTTCAGATAAATGGACAAAAATTTCTTCACAGCTGTCTCTTCTATTTGGCATGCCCTAATTGCTAGGATTGTTTTTTATGCAGTGCTTTGATGATTAGGGGAGTCTTTTCCAAACAAAGTACACATTGAGGATGATACTGCAAAGTTATCTGGAACTGTTTGTATGGAAATGGCTGCAACACAAATGCTACAGTCACTGCATTCACTTACTTGACCAGTCAGCCAGCAATTTTACTTTCTAATTGAAAGAGATCTTTTCTTCCTTACTCTGCAGGAGGGAAGAAGCAGAGAAAGCAGAAAATTAGTACAAATTCTCTTATCTTATTCTGTGCTGTGTCTCTGAGTCACTGTGCTTAGAACTAGCATGTGTCTCCCAAAGATTTCACTGACAGCTTGTAAGGCTCAAACTAATAAGAGGGATGCAGGAAGGGAGGTTGGGGACCCTGAGGAGACAAGAAGGTACCACAGTTACAGATGATAGGGCTGGACTGTATAACCCAGCACTCAACAGAAAACATTCACTTACACAGTCTGTGCCATGACAATGTTCATAGACACAGTCTAGCAACTTTTCTAGTGACTCTGTGTGCATGTAAAATCCACAAAATATTCATGTTTGGAAAGGACCTCCTAGATCACCGAGTCTGACCATACCCATAATAAAAAAAACACCTAAATGCCCTGATCAAACACAACTTCAAAAACAGAAAATAACCCCCTACATGCCTGCCATGAGAGCATGTCCTGAAGCACCAGGTCTACCTGTTTCTTAAATGCCTCAGGATGGTGACTCAACCACCTCCCTGGGTAGGCTGTTCCAGTGCCTCACCACTCTTTCTGTAAAGACTTTCTTCCTAATATCTTATCTAAACCTCCCCTGATGCAACTTCAGACCTTTTCATCTGGTTATTCCACCCTTTCTATACTACTACTTACAGACCTTATGATATTAATCCTGAAAAATGCAGTGCAGATATTTGAGAAGGAAATTAGAGTTCGACTTTTACCTCGTCATGTACCAGAGTAATTCCACTCTTTATTGGAATGTTTTTCATTTTTATCACTGACCCAATTACAGTCATGGTCTAACTAAACAATGAAGTAAATATAATAGCTTTTGGTGACTCAGGTCCTCCTCTGATCTTAAAAAACTGTTATCAAAGAGTTGTCTCAGAAAAGTACTATGAACCATCTATCAAAATTTACCACTTTTTTCTTTTACTTTCCATTGGCTGGTGTTTATATGAAATGGTGAAAACTTGATAAATTTGGAAAGGTGCTTTAATAATAATGGTCTACATAACATCACTGGAACCATCCACTCTATTCTTTGTAGAAGAATGTCCTTTCTGACTTCTGATTTATCCTTGCACAAAAGACCCAGATTGTGGTCCCATCTCTATCGCTCGGGAAAAGCTAGATAGGGTGGTTTCTGAAGCACATCAGTGAGCTGTTGGTTTGGTTGGCGAGGATGACTACTTGGAAACAGTACCAGATGAGTCATCCTCCCTCCCTGCCTTCAGGGACTGAACATTTTCCTTACCCTGCACTTTCAGACCTTGTCAGGCAGCTCTTGACAAGAAAGGCTGTGGGAAGCATTGCTGGCACAGGCTTCTCCATGGGAGGCTCTGGCTCTGCACCTTCTTGAGGACTAGTGGTGTTGTCAGTTAGAGCAGATTTCTTTCCCTGAGGCTAGTGAAAATTTCTCCAGCACTATAATCTCTGTCTGTGGGGTCCTTAACATATGGGAAAGAGACTGACTTCAGTCTTTGCTATTTGAGTCATACTTTACTGGTATAGAAGCACTAATTGGTGCTTTGCTAGATACTGCAGTAGCAGCATCAGTGGTATGCTGATTTCAAACCAGTCGTAAAATAATATGTCTGTTTTTAAAATACATTTTTCAGCTGTTGAATTATCTGAGGATAGCTAAACCAGTATGAGTTTGAGCTTCTACAAAGCTCATGATGTATGTTGTTTATAAAGCTAGTTAGCACCTATTCCCCATTACTCATTCCTGTTATTTCAAATTATCATAGTCCCTCTAACAGTGATACATTTTCATACAGCATGTTGCCCATTGAAACACTGGAAAAGTCTGGTTTCTTAGTATTTTCTGCCTTTTTCTGATCACTTGCTCAGATCTAAAGTCTAACCAGGAGTGAGCTCACACTGCAGTCTTCATTGAGACTCATTGAGAGTCTTTTTTTTTTTTTTTGCCTGGCTGCCTATTTCCATCTGTAAGGGGGTGGGGTTGGGAGGAATTAAGAATATAAATCTTTGAGAACTCTCACTTTCCTTCAGATTTCATTCAAATTAGCCAGTGTGTTCAAAAGCTCTTAGGTATGTACATGAATGTAATACAATACCATAGTCCTATTTGCATTAGGAAATAAATTTAAAATCTAGTGTCAGAGTAGTGTATATGTATAAGCAGTGAAGATTCTCTCTGTTTTCTTCTCCCTCATCATAGGCCATCTTGTCTGTATGCAGGATCCACACTATATATGGAGATGTATATGTATGTGTATAACCATATGTATATATATTGTACATATATATACAGCTTTTACAGTTCAGAGTTTTTCTATCTTCCTCTCAGATGCTTTGCTATTTATCAAATTCCCTGAAAATGCCTTTCTTATTTATATGCTTGTCATAGAGTGATTTTGCTATTGGTGTGAATCTTGAAGATCTTATTCTTTGCTGAGGGAAAATTCACATTCTAAATTTAGCTAGACTTCATTTAATTTAAGAAAATATGTGGCTTGTAGAAAGTCACATATTTTCCAGAGCAATAACAAAAAAAAAAACACCTCTTATCTGCAAAGTTTATATTATTAACCTGCAAGCCTCTTTTTTTTTTTTTTTTTTTTTTTTCCTCTTCTATTTGTATAAATCAATAGAAATTCCTTAAGCAGTCTGAAATCCAGACAGGTCAAGTGAGACAAAAAAAAGGCTAGGCAAAACTGTTTGATTTCTCTTTCTTGTTACCAAGATAAGCTTTAAATACCCAGTATGCATTTTATTTCTGGCTTTTCAAACACAGATATATATTTTTTGAGCATTTATTATTTTTCCTATAGACAGTAAAAGCTGTACATAAGGCCAACATGAACAATGCTTGGCTAAATAGGCAAAAAAAAGCTTTTAGGGACAGCTATTCAATTTTAAATCTAGAAATACAAGTTTTAGTTGTTCAGTGCACAGTTCCTGTGTTTGAATGTGGTGGCATTATTTGAGAAGCCAAAAAAACAAAACAACATTAACCATTTGGCATACTTCACAGCAATTGAGTTGGAGAGGAGGAAGAGAATCTAACGGTCAAAATATTAGAAGCAGCTGTGGATACCTCAAGCAGGTTTTAAACTTTAAGAGAAGTGCATATGGCTTTAAAAGTGAACAGGGAGGAGTGCTGGCATTGGCTCATACAGTTTTTGAATGGCAAGGAACATAATATTTCAGTAAGTCTTAGTCAAGCTGTTTTAATTAGCCTACAAAAGAAAAAAGATCTTATGAACTGAAAACATCTTGCACTGAGTGGGTAAACTTGATCAGTTTAGTCTGAATTACTTGGCTTCAGTCTACATGTCTCATTTGATGTTTGTTGGCCTTTGTACAACTACAGAAGAGTCATGTAGGAGAGAGGGGTTGGAAGCTCTGTAGACTGTTCTTTTCAGAGACATTTGTCCCTCAAATTTGTGTACTTGAGCCAGAGAGTTCAGGGTAACACTTTGAAAAATAGTGCTTCTTGAAACACAGCCATATTTATCTGGCATGAATTCATATACAGTGGATACAACACTGGCACAATTACAAAAAAGGAACTGATTACAAAAGTGTATGGAGTGGTGGTTTTAATAGGGTCACAGTTTATTAAAATCATAGCAAGCAGAAAAGGAAAACTCTTCAGAAAGTTCTATCGTATTTTTCCTTCTTCCCACCTTCCTCCTATTTTTATGTTAACCTGTCACTATCTAATTTTTAATTTTAAATCCAAAGAGACTAAAAGACAAGAGATATTTAAATGTTTCACCTTTATCAGGCTCTTCAGCCAAGAAAAAAAGTGGAAGTTCGTTTGGGTAAACAACCATTCTTATTAGGGCCGCAGTGGTGAGCACAAGTTCTAGAAGATTAAAATTAATAGCCTGTGAAATGCTATCAGTTGTCCTTCCTCAGAATAGCACACATCAGGCAGCATTCACTGAATATGTAAAATCTGGAGATACTCTGAATATTACCTAGCGGATCCAGGTTTTCTAGCTTTTTAGAGCCTAATTTAAATTATTGGTGAACCTAGGCCAAAAGTCCAATATATGTATACATACATATATGTATTGCTGAGTTAGAAAAGACTTTGGATGTCAGCAAGTGCACAGAGACTGTCTGATCTGAACTCTTCTGACATTAGCCACCTGCTGCATAAGCTGAAGGACTAGTAAAATACAGTTGCAGAAGCATCCTGTTCTTTTTACATTCCAGACAGAGAAGCATTGCAGCCAAGTTTTGAAAACTGAGCGGGAAACAGAAAGGAGGCAATAAGAAAAACCCTCTAGAGATTTGAAGTGTTTTTCCTCATGGTTGTTTACGGTACTGTCAAAATGTATAGTTGTGCTCTTATAAAATAGAATAGAACTACATTCCTCCTAGCCATTAGAAAAATTGGTACTTGGACATGGTCCAAAAATCTATTGCAAATTATGGGTGGACCAGTTTTATCAGCTGATCAAAGAAGCAGCTGGGTCTGAAATTCTTTAAAAGTAAATCTTTCATACTCCAAATTATAAAGTAATTCACTCTTAATAGAAATATATTTATATGAAATGAAGATTTCTTTTTATTTTTTTCCCCCTCTTTTCCCTTTTTTCTGGTGTTTTCATAGTAGAGGTTTGGTACTCTTGCAGGATTTTTTGAACTTGGCTTTCTGTAACTCTTAAGGGGCTTCTCCAGATGTTGGATGCTCATTAAAATGAATTCTGTTCCAGTTCAAAAGTCTTTGGAGAAGCACTGACTGAGGCAACAGTCCATTGATTCCCTCATATTAGACTCAGTGTTGGGTTCATTTCATGGACTTAAGTTCAGAAAGTAAAAATGTGCAGCTGTTAGCTCATTTCTCAACAGTGCTTTTGGCCAAAGAAGACTTTTATGTACTTATATAGGAGCCAAAAAGAAGACTAGGGAAATTGTGAGTTCATTGCTC